>PVHY01001444.1:0-158795 GCA_004024945.1 Uropsilus gracilis
ATCCCCTCTCCCTTCTCTTTGTTTGCACACCCTTTATATACCCTGATTTCCCGCCTTCCAGGAAATCTGTTTCACCTAGACTATTTCACTTCTTTCTTCCCCCTGCATCCCCCTGAAGGGAAATTCCAGCTAAGGTCATTCCCCCATTTTAACATTACCTGTCCTTGAAATCTGCAATCTTAAACAGGAGACAATGGGGAGGGGCACACCCTATCATTCTTCCACGCTGTCTTCTCCTTGTCACCTTCAGGTAGCAAAAACTCCATGGTGCCAAACCAGCCAAGTTTACTTTCTTCTCAGGCCTAACTTTTGCACGGCCTCTTTCAGACACAAATCAAACTCAGCAAAGCAAACTCTAACACAAAGTTCAAATCTGCAAACTCCTTAACTGCTTTCAGCACACATGCTGCCAGCCTGGGCCAGCCGAGGGTTGTTGCAGGCCCTCGGTGGCCACATGGCCAAGCTCACATAGCTCACATCTTTACAAGATGGCCGATTCCCATCTCTCCTCCACTGAACCTCTCTCTCTATCCAGTCTCCATATTCGAATCTGCATCCCCTCTCCCTTCTCTTTGTTTGCACACCCTTTATATACCCTGATTTCCCGCCTTCCAAGAAATCTGTTTCACCTAGACTATTTCACTTCTTTCTTCCCCCTGCATCCCCCTGAAGGGAAATTCCAGCTAAGGTCATTCCCCCATTTTAACATTACCTGTCCTTAAAATCTGCAATCTTAAACAGGAGACAATGGGGGGAAGCACACCCTATCATTATAACTTTTGGTTTCTTTTAATTTAAGTTCCATACAAATTTCTTTCAGATACACAGTTTGTTTCAGATATATTAGTAATTTAGCAATAATAGTTTAATCTACAGCTATGCTTTGCTTTGGTGTTCAGGCCCATTTCTGTCTTCTTTACTTAGGGTGACAATTATCCTTAAAGGTGTTTATGTGTGTGGCTAATCTCTTTAGTTTGGGTAGATTGTGCTCATTCCCCCCTCCCTCCCGTAATCAGAGCAATCCCAAGTATTTTGGAGACAGAGAAGAGCTAACATATCATCTTGACTATAAGCCTTTTTGACTGATGCACCAACTCCCTCAAAGCCCTGATGTCACTCATTGCTGGTAGCTGAGTTTGACTGGGAGAGAAGGAGGGATAGGTTTTTGTCTCCTCTCTGTGAACTTTAGATCCACTTTTATGCCTCTCAACACTTCTAGTTGTTTAACAATTCCCTGCATTCATTTTGAATAAAAAAATTCATCTCTGGTTTGAACAAACATGTTTTTAGTCAAGGTTTAAAGCATTTCTTTTATGGGTCCCCTGTCGTGCCTGTGATTGTTTCCCTTTCCTCAGAGCATGAATGATTATTTATTAAACATAATAATAACAATAAAGTGGAGGTGGGGTCTCTTAGCTGGCATTAGTTCAGATTCCAATTTAATCTTTCAGCAGCCTCATTTCATTACAACTCTGTTCCATTGTGTACTTCATAGCCAGCATGTGTCATGGTGAATGAAGTCAAGCTTCAGAATAACATGTCAGTGAAATGATTGTTAATGGAACACACAGAACCTCTGATCTATAATTAAAAGAAAAGACACCAAAAATAATGATAAGAAACTTACTTCACTGCATAAAACCAGGAGCTTTGAAACAGCAAAGGCTACATTCTTGAGCCAAGGATCTTGTTCCTATGAATATCAGGACAGAATGATCTTTCTTGCTCTCTGGAGGGATGAACCAAGGCCCTTCTTGACCACTGAAAGGCTAGGAAGGGCATGACCTTTGATCCTTATCCTTCCAGAAACAGTGTGCTTAAGAAGATGAACTCTGCCTCTTAGCAATATGGCCTCAGCTCCTTCAACCATAAAGCAAGAGTGATAGTAGCTATATCCTGTAGCTTTGTTCAGATTATAAGGCATAAAACAATGCAAATGATTAATAGGTGCCTAGCACATTGTCACTACTCAATGTATGGTAGCTGTTTTTATTATTATACAGGATTGCATTCCTGTTAACCTTACAATTGTTAGAGATGATAACTGTCTCAGATGGACAGTGATTAGTGTCCAACAAGGAGACAGGGATGATGCTTTCAGAATGTCAGCATGGATAAACACATAGACTCTGAGTTGGAAGAAAATGTTATGGAAACATTTGGTAATAACAAGAAAGAGGGTATCTTGAAGTTTGTTTGAAGCAATTCCTCAAAAATATGCTCAAGTTGTTTTTAATAAGACAGTTGTTTCAAATAGGTAGCTATAGGAATGCCAAACCTCTGAAAATATGTCCCACATATTCCATATGTTATCAGGAGAATGAGACTTAAAATAACAGATAACTACTACACACCATTTGAATAACCAAAATCCTGACAACACCAAATGCTGGTGAGGATGTGGAGCAATAGGAACTCTCATTCATTGGTAATGGAAAAGCATAATAGCTCAGGCATTTGGAAGACAATTTGGCAGTTTCTTTTTCAAAACTAGATACTTCACCATATGATTCACTAGTCACACTGCTGGTATTTACTATGTTTATGTCCAGACGAATGCCCCCTCACACCATTGTTTATAGGAGCAGTTTTATTCATTATTGCTAAGACTTAGAAATAAACAAGATGTTGTTTAATAGGTGAATGGGTGGATAAATTGTGGTGTATCTAGACAACAGACTATTATTTTCTGTTAAAAAAGAAATGATCCAAAAGTTATAAAAGGACATGGAAAAAGCAAGTATGTGTTGCCAAGTGAAAGAAACCAAATTGAAAATGTTGTTTTCTGTATGATATAAACTATATGACATTCTGTAAAAGAAAAAACTGGAGATAATTTAAGAAGTTCAGTGATTGCTAGAGTCTGGGGGTTGGGCTGAGAGAGTATGAATAGATTGACCACAGAAGATTTTTTAGGGCATTGAAACTATTCTGTATGATACTATAAAGATGGATATAAGCCATTATACATTTATTTAAATCTATGGAATATACAACACCAAAACTGGACCTTAATGTAAACTGGCCTTTGAGTGATTATGATATATCATTGCAGATGCATGAATTATAACAAATGTTCTATTCTGGTGAGGATGTTGATAATAAGGAAGGCTATGCAGGGAGGTAGTAGGGGTATATGGTAACCCTTTACCTTCCCAACATTATTCTAAAAATGTATTATTTAATAAAAGGTGTTGGCCTGACTACTGTGTGTGTGATCTGGGAATGAGAGTCTGGGGTGAAATGGATGCTGTAAGGTTGTGAGCCCAAGGTTAATATAAATTGGGAGAACACAAATGTACAGGGGGCTTTTAAATCTTTTTGCTGTAAGGTCTGTGATGTAAATCTTTTCTTTTCTCTCCTCTAGGATAGCTTCAGGTACATCCATATAGTTTACAAATTCTTTTGTGAGTAGATTCTTTAGGGGAATTCAAAAGTTACTGAATTTTATCAGTGGCTAAAAAAAGTGGGAGAGTTTTGTAAAATATAGGAGGCAGAAAAAGAGAAGGTGATTGAATTCCCTGTTATAGTATAAAAAATATTTAAGATATCCTAGGAAACTGCCCCATCTCAGTCTCTAGGGGAGCATCCACAGGAAGAACTATTAATTTTGGTATATTCTCAGGTACTTAGTCAAGCTCACATGTTATATAGTACTAGTACTATAGTACTAGGTTGGTCAAGTCTAGTTTTAGGAAAAACATGTACATCTCTTTCCCCAAAACCATTTGTTAGTAGTAGTATTTTGAAGTAAAGTCATCTAAAGAATTTGCATTTTTGAGGGTTTTCATTGACTCTCATTCTATGGTTAGTTTAGAATCAAGAAATTTATTTAAGATAGAACTAAAGTCAAGAAAAGGAAAGTAAGATAGCTTTATACTATTATGACCAGGTTAGGATTCTGATCACCATTGTTGAACTGGACAGATGCCTGCTTTGATCTTGTCTTTTTGCCATCAGTGTTGGCCTCTTGATTGCTCCTTGAACACAAAGATAACTCTTCTTCCACAGAACCTTTGCACTTGTTCTCTCTGCTATGATTGATCTTCTCAGATAGTCTGTAGGTCAGCCCCTCACTTATCTTAGACTTCTGCTTAAATGTCCCATCTTTGGAACGCTTTCTCAGACCATGTCACCTGAAATAACATTTCCCATTCATTTTTACCCTCCACCTTTTTCTTGATAGCAGTTATTCTCTTCTGTGTTTATGTTACATGTTGGTCTGTTTATTTGGTTACATGTTATCTTCACTCTGATTGTCTATCACCTTTGTCTGTTTTGTTCACAGCTACCCTCTAAAGATCTAGAACAGTGTCAGACACAAAATGGATACTGTTAAGAAATGCTAAATAAGTCAAGATACAAGTAAATTAGGGAGTGAGGAATATGTGGACTCCCAATGCAAAGAACATACTCAACAGAATTGGATTTGTTGGAATTTTCCTAAAAGTCAATCAATTTTTAGGGCAAAGGACCCCCATTGATTCTTGGCAATATCTCTGCATCTGAAATGGGTCACAGTGGTGGAACATTGTGGATGAAATGCAGTAAATAATTACATTTGTTCCCCTTCTTTAGTTCATTCTACAGTCATGGGAATAGAAAGGATTCTATAGATAAGACTTGACTTATCTATGACTTGACTCTTGACATGCAGCAGTCATTTGCTCTCAGGAAAACTACTTAAACCTTTCTGATACCTTGCCTTGGTTGTACAAAACTGGAATATAAATAGGGTCTTCTCATGCAGCTATTGTCCACATCAGATGTAGCATACACAACATACTGCATGCTGTGCCTGGAACATGGTAGCACTGAATAAGGAGCAGCTGCCCTAGACAGGATGATGGTGATAATGTTGTTGTTGTTGATGATGATGGTGATGATAACGATGGTAATGATGATGATGATAATGAAGACAAATGATCTTGCCAACTGGAAGACCATATGTCTTGAACAATGATGGAAGCCCCATGATCAGGAAATTTCAAGGAGATGGATGATTCATATCAGTTTGTGATTTCTTGGGAAATGCTTTCCATAACTAGACACAGGGCCTCAGAACAAGCATTATGAGTCTATGATGTTGTCATATCACTATTAGATCTTGTCTGTAGAAACATATTAGGTATTAGAAAATAGTTGTAATTGGATGATACTTGGAAGCAGAGTATCTTTGACTGGACTCTCAGCTCATGCTCCTTCTGGCCATTTATTGATGGTCATCCTTTTCATTGGTCAGAAACCCAAATACTTGACCTCAGCAGAGTAATTGGTTCTATATCAAATTCTCTCTGTGGTCTTGTCCTCTGACTTGTCATCACTACTTGTGTCTTTCTGTGTGTTTAACCAAACATCTTTCTTTCTTTCTCCTCATAGAATGCCAACTTCCTCCCTCTCTGTTTCCCTCATTTCCCTTATTGTTTCTCTTTTCCTTTTTTATTTCCTCTCATGCTCATCCCATCTCCACTCCAAGAGGAAAACCATGGGGAGGTCAGGGCTTAGTGCTCAGGTGTCTGGTCACTGTCTCAGAACAGCACTGTATTTTCTGGAGGAAGCAACAGAATACCTCTCTCTCTCCCTCTCCCTCTTTTCTACTTCTACCACAAAAAGCTGCTGCCAGGTCCTATAAGAGTTGCATGAAGTTTGAGACTAGGAATGTGAACTATGAATATTCTATTTTAGTTCCATGTAAAGGGGATTGGAAGCACTAAGGTTGGGTGGTTCAGAGCATTGGACTGTCACATGGAGCTGCTCTAGGTAAAGCACACAACTCTGAGTACTAGTAATTCTGACTTCTAAGTCATAGGCATAAGCCTGGTAAATAATTACCTCTGTATTTTTGAAATTTTCTTCTCCTCTCGAAGCCTTCATCTCACATCTGAGAAATAGAGCACTAAAGTGTTTTCAAGATAAATCTGCCCACTGGTTTTCAGTAACTTTAAATTAGGAAGTGAAGATCTGTGTTACATATAGTACCCAACACTTCACCCCCAGATTGTACTAAACCTGGGGTATCTGTGACTTTATCTCACACTCTTTGGGGTCTAACTCTATGTTCTGAGGTCCTATGTTAGTGTGAACATTTACCTTTTGACCTCTCTCCTGTACATGTATATATTTGTCCTGCAAGTAAACTTTCCACTTGTTTTATTGAAGGCTATTGCATGAACAAGATCAGTTGTCATACTTTAGGTCTGTATTGAGGCTCTAGAGTTACAGACACTAATGGAAATCCATTTGTATTCAGATGGCACAGACAGAAGAGAAAGAAGCTCCTTCTAAACATCTAGTGGATTTTGAAGTAATCCACTTTCTCTCACTTCTGTGGTGAGGTTCTAATGAGGGGTGTCTATCATAATATCCCCTCCCTCATACACATTGGCATGGACATGTGGCATAATACCTGCTCAAGTAAGGGTACACAGAGGATCTTATACTTTGGTCTGATTGCGTACTTGCCAGATGCTATACCCTCTGCCCCATGTAAAAATCAGTTTGAAAAGGAGAGAGTAAAGCAGTCTCAGAGAGAAACAGAGGCAATGAATGTTTGGGAAAGGGATTGTAGAGGGTTTTGAATTCCTGGTTATATATCTAAGGCCTCGTGTCATCCTGTTTCTTTCTCTTTGAAGCTTAGTTATTGGGTTCTTATTTAAGATTAATTAAGCTTGGAAAATCATTGGGGACCCCATTACCCTTTTTGCTTAAGCCAGTATAAGTTGCTCTCTCTCACCTACATTCTGATTGTTGCAAGATGAATGTAACTAGTCAGGGTTCTCCCGATAAAACAGATAAAATTATCCTGAGATTAATCTCAATAAATAAAATTTATTATAAGGAATTGACTCATATGAATATGGAAGCTAAGTATTCTCATAATCTTCCATCTGCAGGCTGGAGAATCAGAAACTGGTGATGTGATTTGAAATCTTGAAGTTTGATGGTATTGACTGTAGTCCAAATATGAATACTTGAAAGTTCAGAGATATCAAGGGCAGGAGTTGATGCCCCAGCTCAAGTAGTTGATCAGAGGGAGACTTCAATCTGTTTAAACTATTGTTCTATTCAAACCCTCCCCTGATTGGATGCTGTCCACTTGCACTGGGAAGGGGCCTCAACCTTGCTCAGTCCATTGATTCACTTGCTAATTTCCTCCAAAAACACATTCACAAACAAAATAATGTTTAACTAGAGATCTGAGCACCTCATGACCCCATCAAGTTACCACATAAAATTAACCTTAAGAGTAGTAGGAGACTGGGCTGGTTGACTGCATTGTGCACTCAGCTGAGAAGCAGACCTCACCTTCTTGGTTATGTCTCCACTGTGCACCTGCGTGCATAGTAACCACCTGTCATCTGGCTACCTACTTTGCTACTACCAGCAGCTCAACTGGCCTCTGGGTCTCACCTTTAACCTGTCCATTGGAAAAAATAGTTTTGGTGTATTACTCCATCACGAACATCCTATTTGTAATTCCAAAATGAAATAAAACCATGAGACTATTTTGAGAAGCATTTCTTTCATAATCTTTTAGTTGCTAAAGACACCCCTAGCTTTCTTCTTTGCATTGTGTTTCCTGCTGTGCTGTCCTGAACCCACGATTCTGAGTAAGTATCAAAGACTCCATTGCTGGCTTCTCTAGATGACTTCTTCCTGCTTCTAGAAAACCTTGAAATGGTGTTTCAGGAGACATGGGGAATGCAGAAGGGACAGACTGGGGCATGAACTGTGGGAGCAGGATCCCAGGGACTATCAAAATCCTTATCATGTTACTCTCTTTGGTATATAATGTATGCTCTGTCTCATGTAACCATTCCATTCATTTAGAGAACAGCATCTGGACATTAGATGTGTAGCTAGATCTGAGAGTTACCCATCCCCCTCCCATTTGTTCGCTAAGGGTGATTTCAAGTATAAGAGTGAGGTTTGTATCTTTGAATATGGGTTATATAGTGCTAGTGTGGGCTTGAGCAAATTATTGAGTCTGTTTCTATAAAATGAGTATAATGATACTTACCTCCCAGGCTGCTTGTGAGAATTAAAGTAATGAAGCAACAGTGCCTGACACTGATAACGTGGAACATAAATGCACATTGATATTTGAGTTAGCCAGCTTTATTTTGGAGCCTGTGTTACAAAGATGGGTGAATCAGAGAAGTTGACTTATAAACTTATGGTTTGACTTATAAGCTTCAAAGTTTGATTGTATTTCATAAAAATGACAAGCCTTCATTTGCTGCTAACCTGACCCAAAGGGATTTATTAATAAAGGCAAACAAGCCCAAATCACCTGTATGTTTTAATCTCACTGATACATTGTTAGGGCATTTTTATATGGATCTCCTTTATAGCTTTAATACAGAGCATTAAGTTATTTGGAAAGATCTTTGTAGTTCTAGATCCACCCTCAAGAAATAAGCATTTTTCTTATTCATGAGAGACAAATTTCTCTTTTAAAAATATTTTATTAATTTTTACAATTTTATTTTAATATTAATTTTTCAGTCATTTTTATATCTATATAACTTTTTGGAGAACATTTTCACATGTCATATATGCACATACTTAAATAATTGCTGTTGAAAATTGCTCACAATACCTAAAGGAATATATTCAAAGCACTTACTCTCTATGGTATCTGACGGGAAAACTGCCTGCCTGTTGGAACAAACAAAATAAGCTTGTCAATGATTTGTATAGAACTTTTCTATTATATTTCTTCTACATAAAATCCTATAAAACAATTTTTTATACAACAAGTTAAAAAAATCTAGCTGGATACAGTTCTCTTACTCAATGAGAAATTATTTTTCTACTCTCCAATTATTTCTATTCTGCTGGTTTCCTTCAGTGTTGGGAAACAGGAAGGTAAAAATACCTTTATTTCAATCCATTCTGGTAATTTAGATAATGACAACAATTATAAAACTGAAAAAGATTTTATAAAGCAACTCTTTCCTAACTTCTCTGGAAGAAATCAAAGCAAGTAAAGGAGGAAAGGGAAAAGTTATTATTTCAAGTCCTCTGATGAGTGCTTTGCAACAACCTTTATCAAATTGAATCCTAGAAATCCCATTTTATAAAACAGCAACAAAAAATACTCTACAAAAGAACACAAACATGGTACTTACAAAAATGCATGCCTAAACACGATACTTACAAAAAATAATGCCCAAGCATGATACTCCCCAAAAGTCATGCCCAAACAGGATACCCACAAAAATACATACTCATAAACATGCATGTGCAGGTTCACAGTTATATTAAGTGCTTTGAAGATAAGACATTTGTAACAAGACAGTGATACCTCCTAGTAATCCTTTTGGAAAGTTATGTGAACCTGGAGCAATGCTGTTTCCAAGCTATCAAAAGATGCTGTTCCTGGTGCTGAAGAAACATCTTTAACAACAACCGGACCCAGGAATTATGTGGGGGAAAGGGGTTGCTTTTAGCCTCAGGGCTCCTTATGGTTAGCTCTGATCTCCCTTACCTTTAATCCAAGAGATAGAAGAGAAAAAAATCAAGTATTTAAATAAATACCAAGAACCCTGCTCTGGGATTCCTTTGTGGGTGGCACAAGGATAATGACATGAGCCATTTCTGAGATCACAGTTCTCCTTGAACAACTGGGGTGCAAGATCATGAATAGTAATACCCTTGATTTCAAGGGTGTGACTAGTCACTCTCCCCATATGACTGCCTATAGAGAAATCTGGGATCAGGAGGGGGACACCACACCCACTGTGTGTCATTAGCTGCAAGGAGAGGTATTCAATGGTAGGTGATGGAACAGGCATGGAGCAAGTGAGCTGGTAGTTGTCTTAGATGCCTCCTGTGGATCAAGTTGTCATTACATGAAGCTTTCCCAGGGTGGGACTCACTCAGGAGTGTAGTAAACATTCATTGAGCTTGATGGGTGGCATATAAAGGCAGAGACATTGAGATGATGGGGGTGAGTGAACTGAGGTGCAGTGTAAGCCACAATCCCAGGTCCCAAGGCCTGCAAGACCGTAAACCACAGCTATAACCCTAGCAATAGGGCCACTGGAGGAGCACACACTGGCCTTTCCTTAAGGATGAAGGTGCATTATTGTTGAATTTGGTTCATCACTTCTCTAATTTAGGATCCTACTCTTGCATTCTCTCTACCCAAAACCAGATTCAACTACTTTTTCAGAGCATCTCCCAGAAGCCCTTGTTTCTCCTGCTTTGTCTTTAGACATTGCAGATTCAGTTGGAACTAAATTTGCTTTTTAGAACACCTACCATCTGTTTCTACAGAAACTTTCACTCTTGGAGGGTAGGTGGGTGGGAGTGGGTCGAAGAAGGGCCAGTAAGTGCTGTAGGCTTGGAAAGAAATAAATATTCTTCGATTTATTCATTGTGTTCCCCCAATTCATGATATAAATTAATGCACCATCACTCACTGATGATTCTAATGGGGAGTCATTATGAACTGCTCCAACAGCCTGGACCCCAATCAAGATAAAAACTAGCTTCTCTAGGGAGATTTTGTGAAATTTTTTCGAACCACACAGTGACACAGCAAACTGTTCATGGTGAACCCGGGAAGTCCTTGGTGAAGCAGTCTTGTCAGGGGACATGTTTAGGGGAAAGCTTTGCTTTGACCTCACATAAACTTGTATTCTGCTGTTACTGAAGTCCTTTAGCTTCTGAGTACTCTCCAAGATGCAGCTTTAGCATCTCAGTCCTTTTTCCTAAAGTGGATTCTGGCAGTCTGGCTTATTATGTGGAATTTAGTATTGTTGATTATTTTCAGCTCCTGGCATATCTTGCTTTACTCAATTTCTCTAAGCTTTTGGACAGGTTTTTAAAAAAATATATTTGATCATCAAAAGGCAATTTATTTTTTTATAAATAATACTTATTTTTTATTCTTTAGATCACAACCTCGATAAGTGGCTTTTGGGGATACCTCCCTCTTCCTTCTCCCTCTGGTGCCTCCTCCATTCTCTCTCACACCTCTCTTTGTTGTTTGCTAATCTGGGTTAAGTCCCTTAGTCTCTTACTTTCCTGTGGCAGTGTTCTTTTTTTGGGTGAGGGACCGTGTTGTTGGAACCAGGTGAACCTTGCTTATAGGTTTTCAGTGTTGGGCAGCCAGTCTTTATTTATTGTGGTCTGTCCATGTTTTCTTGTCGCAGGCTATCTTCTCCAATTTCATCTCTGCTGTTTTGTTGCTTAACCTTATGGTTCTGGTGTCAGATTTAGGGGGTCTCACCCCCATAGTCAGTGTCGGTGAAGAAGTTTCTTTGTAGATGCAAGTATCTGTGAATGGTCATTGTAGATCATCTCTTCTGCCTCAGTTTGCAACTTTGCTCTGGGGCCAATGCCCCCCATCTTTGGCCTTCCTCTCCTCTCCCATAGTGTGGGGAGGGGGCCTTGCTCTCCTAGAAGGCATCTCTAAAATGAGGTCTTTGGTCTTCCTGATGTACGCGTAGATGCACTTCTTGACATTGTGTTTTCTACAGTTGTTTCTCTTGTCTTGCATGCACTGGTTCTCTTGGTTCTTTCATCTGCTGTGTCCAGCTCAGGTTTGTGGGCTGGATTTTTGCATGTCCCTCACCTGTTCTGTGATGGGGTTTCTGTTGTGCATGTTCTTGCTCTTTTAGAAGATTAGCTGGAGAGCGAAACGGAAGGGACAGTTCCATTCCCCCCATGCCCCCAGCCCTCTCTCCCTGCCCACCTGTGTGCTGGGACCCTTGGGCTAGAAGCAGGGGGAAACATGGCTCTGCCAATCCAGGCTGTGGATGGCTACCCCATTCAGCAGCCATCCATTCATGGATGGGACTAGAAAAACCCCACCCTGCCCCCCCTCCTGGGCTCACCAGGCTTGGAGGGCTTATCCAGGGTTTTTAACTGCCTTTGTTCCCCACTGACAAGGGAGCTCTGATGGCTCGGGACCCAGGTGTGCAGGCAGCCCTAGGAGGCTGCCCACCCTTGAACAGGTTTATTGGTGGGCATTACACAAGTCGCCCAAATATAACCTGGATTTTTTTTTTTTGCTTTTATTTTTTCCCCACCACTCTATCTCATATCTCCTTCCTTCCCACCTCCTTCTGAATTCTGAGCCTTGGAAACCTCATTTAATTTATTAACATTTACTTTTTAAATATTTTACTTTGTTGAGTTTTCTGTTATGTAAATATTACATGTTGGGAGCTGCCACTAACCAGTCATGGTTCATGCTGTGAATGAAGAAAACTCCATTTCACTATTTCATCTGTTTTCAGAAAACTGATGAAATAATTGCATGATTGACCCTGGTAAGGAGCAGTGTCCCCATTCCTCTAATATTAACCCTAAGAGACATTTTCTACGAGATAAAAGCAAGTTAATGAGTGAATCCTGTGCCCCAGGTATTCCGCAGGACTAATGTTTTAACCTAATCTGATTTTACCTAAGCCATTTCTTCCTCTTATTTGACTAGCTGTGAATCATTCTTTTCACCCTTTTAAAAAGGCTTGTAAGTCTCAATAAACTGACTGGATGGTGCATAATTCTGTCCAGTCCCAGCCTCTTTGGCTGAGCTCAATCTCTCTCGTTATCCTTCCTCGTTCCTTGTGCCCGGCTCTTTATTCTGACTGACTTTTTTATTGCAGATAATTCCCTCATTTTGCTATAAATGGCATCATTTCTCATTCCTTTATGACTAAGTTGCTATTCCATGGCATGGATATACCATATCTTTCTGATCCAACCCCCTGTCAGTGGGAAATTAATTTATTTTCATGTCCACTTATAAACAGTGCTGCAGTGAATATCTTTCTTATTAAAAGTCTTTAGGAAAATCATAGGGGGATCTTTCAAGAAAATGTCATTTTGTAGTAATATGTCTTTATTTTGTCTGAGTTTGATAAAGTAATTGGATCCTGCAGGATTTTAAGAAATTCTGAGGCAACGTGATAATAGTATAGCAAGGCAGTTCCATGTATAGACAGTGACTCAAGGTAACTACTCAAGCTTAGTTATGAAAATATGTTAATGGAGATCCTCAGGGTATTGTTTACATGGTGTGGGAAGGGCAAGGGTGTGATTGTTTCCCACGTTAACTTGAACTAGAGCCTGACATCTTGCTAGGATCTTTTAACTTATTTCTTTATTCTCTCCTTCTATGGACTAACTTAATCAATATCATAAAAAAGACAGTTGCTTATAATTATCTAATCTCATCCCATTCCTTTGAGCAATTTGTAGCTGTCAGTTCTAGTTTGAAAAATTTGGTAGGCATTAGTGTCCTGTGGATCACCATGAGGCACTTAATTCTGACTAAAGACTCAAGATGATATATCTGGTGAAGATATAAATACAGGGTTCTACCTCTGTTTATAGGCTTTTTCTAGGGATGGAAAATTTTTCACTTAAATTGTAATCCTAATTGATGGCAATACTAAACCCTCACTAAGTATGTCTTGCTTTCTACTCATTTTGTAACTGGGATACAAAGAGATAGAGGAAAACCCAATATAAGCTGAGTTAAGAATAAGTCCTTAAAGAAGGAATTCCCGAAGATCCTTATGAAGTAAGTCTTAGGTTTATATATTCTAGGAGATCTTGGTCCTTTCATTCTAACTTTTAGCCACTTCCACATCATCAAATGATTATTACTTTTCATCAAAATAAAGTTTAATAGAAGTATGGTATTTCCTGCCCATCCAGATGTCCTCTTTTGACTCTGACTCATGAATTAAAGGTTCAGTGATTTCAGTATACAGCAAGAGATGCTTGGATCAGGGGTGGATCTTGCTTTGAGTATATTAGCTAAGGTTATTTTGGTTCACAATTGAACCACAGCAAGCTTAATTAGCTGTCTCCTCTTAACCATGTGAAACATTGCTGTTACACATCTAGGACTTGATAAAAGAGCATATAGTGTTTAGAGATTCCCTAAAACACAGGGTCTTTCTTACTGTTTTTAGCCCTGACCAACAGTAAACATTACATTTTGTATTTACTCTAGAAGTTTGTTTATAACTGAATCAAAAGTATTATGAAATTGTATTTATGCTTACAATGAACAATGTACAATAACATTTATTTTATCATATATTTTATTCTATTTGTACTTTTGTCAAAAGTGCTAGTCATCATCTATTTGTTTTTTCATGATTTACTAATGGATTATGTTTCAGGATTTGAAAAATATTAGTCTAGATTGTTTCACAGACTGTCATTCAGTGTCAATTTCAGATCGCAATCTTAGTTTATATTCCAAAATTTTTGAGCAAGAGGGCATATTTACAAAACTTTTGAGAGGGTACATTTTGTTTTCCAGGTTTTGTCCTAATCAACACTGGTTGAATTCTAAACATGGTTACTGATGCTCTTATATGTAGACCATGCGTATGTTCACACTTTGGAAACTGGGCAGATACTTTGGATGGCATTTACTCCATGCAGACATTGAGGTTGAGACACAGAGTCTAAACCTGTCTGATGGAATAAGGATTATAGTGCCGAATGGAGTTGAAATCTTGGTATTCCAGGTAGAAGAGCATTTCATAGTGGTTGAGATGTTCAACGTATGTCTAGAACTGTTCAGCAAAGAAGAACATAGAGGACAAGTACATGGCTCTCAGGAGAACTGCTAGAGGGTGGGCTATGATTCTTAGAGTTGAATCCTGGGATTTTCTTGATGAAGTTAAAAGTCACTTGGGATGTTGATTCATGATCATTTCTCATAATGATCGTATGTGGTTTGTAGACATTTGAATTATGCCACAAATAGAAGGGGGTTTGGAAACATTTTTTGTTGCAAGAGTAGAAAATTTCTCCAGTTTTCACCAATATTTCCCTTCTCAAGAGGGAATAAGGACTCTGAGAGAGAGAGTAGAGTAGTGCACAGCATTGCCATTACCTTCACTCACTGATGCTCAGGGTCACTTTTTCCACAGACACATCTTCATCCAGGAGTGGTGGTCAAGTGTAGTCTGGATAGAGCAGGTTGCCATCAGCATTGGAATTCCTGTTTCTGGAGTGAGCAAAACAAAATGCTCCAATTTTCTTAGCGATGTTAGTGATGGCAGATTTGGCATGATTTCAGACTGAAGCTAACTTGGAGAGTCAATGCAATGGAATAATTTCCATCAATAAAAGGAATGAACTATAAAGACATGTGAAAGCATATGTATATCTTAAATGTATATTGGCAGGTGAAAGAGGCCAGCCTATAAAGCTACATACTGTATGATTCCATTAATGTGATATTCTGGAAGAGGCATTCTGTAAAGAAATTGCCAGGGAGAGGTGGCTAACATACTCTTCTGGATTTGGAGAACTTTGCAGTGTGAACTTACTTCAAAAGTATTAGATTCATACTCATGTGTAAGAGAGACAATGATGAAAAGTAACATAGGGGTATTCCAGGGCTTATATGTATCTCAATTTCATCACAGTTCTATAAACTAAATGTTGCTAATATATCTTCAGACACTGAAGCTCATAGTGCCTGTTTGACATGAGACCACTTAGTCTGCATTTTCCACAGAGCAGTTCTATATCAGTCATAAGAAGCTAAAGTTTTGATCAGAAAGGCAAAAAAAACAAAAACAAAAACAAAAAAAAAACGTGGTTTTCTGTCCTTCTTCCCGTCATCTGAGGAGTCCCACCCCAGGAGGGCACATGCATGAGACTTGATGCATGCATCAAGACTTAACAATCTTGATTTCCTTTCAGTGATAGTGGCATAGTTTTGACCTTCATTGTCTTATACTAAAATGTTTGGCTAATTAGTAAATTATTCTTTCTTTTATATTAATTGTTTATGTCCCTATTGTTCAGTGTATTCGTTTAATTCAATACTTTGCTGTGATATGCAATTGACACTGTTATTATTTTTTCCTTATCACTTCTTTGTACTAATTTCATTATCTTGAGTTTTCATGGAATTAATTTTGCTGCTATCATCCTATGAAATCCACTCCAGTTAATGGACAGATCACAATTATCAAACTTTCTTTTTTTTTTTTTTGGTTTGTTTCCAAGCTTAATTTTCATCTGAAAAATAATAGAAACTTTTAATCTAACCCACTTTTCCCAGATTCTCAAATTCCACCCTACTAGAAAATAGATATCTAGAAAGTAGGTGATGTTTGCTTGAAAATTCAAACTTCTGGTTTCTATATAATGCATATAGCTGACTCCTTTCAGTCTTTGGCCAATGACTCCCTTCTCACCAGTGAAATTTATCTAGTGATACCTTTGGGTATCTCCAAAGTGTTGACTCACAAATATATTCAAACTCTATGTGAAGAAGGCCAGGAGTATAGTGCCTCTTTTACTTCTATCTTAAAAAGATTTCAGTGATGCACTTTTAAACTAATTTTTGCTCATTTCAAATTCAGATTCTTCTTACCAGGGCTTCAATGAGTCTAGGAGATGCTGGGTCAGTGGAGAACTGTAGAGTATCCACTTTTTGGAACTCAGCATCTCATCTCCACATCACTACTGCACAAAGCCTATGGTCACTGTATCCTTTAAGCTTTCTTTATATGTAGAATAAGCACTTTCTAGGAGACTGCCAGACAGAATTTCCTGGTGGGGTATGATGTGCTGTTATTATGGGTTAAATCTCACATGTACATGTGTACTCACCAGAGAGACACAAACACATACAGATATGCATATATAAAATCTCATCTTTCCATTGATTTGTCAAATTTTGAATAATTGATGGATTTAATTCTCAAACTACTATAGATCTTGATGAAAGTATGCTAAATAGATGTTAGATGGAAGGACTGTCTTTTCCTAATAACATAGAATGCTGATCAGAGAGCACCCAGAGGTATTTTAAATTTATATAAATGCCTAAAAAACCTGAATCAATAATTAAATGCCATTGTTTCAAATCTGCATTGTCTTGGCTTCCCCGAAAGTGTGTTAAAAAATATATGATCCATACCATAGCAGATCACTGCACTCTTCTTTGACAAAGATGATTGTATGATAAGACAGGTGGCTTCAACTAAGAAGAAAGTACGACAAAATGATTGTTTAATTTTTAAAACCAACCAGGTAATCTTAATATTCTTGGAAACAATGACTGAAAAGTAATATAGTATATTTGTAAACTATTCATACTTTCATAATCTAATTCTATTATTGTTTTTGCATAAAGATTGTCCCAAGTAAGAACCTCTTCTAGTCCTGTAGGACCCTGGTAAATGTAAATGATATACAACAGACACTTTTAGGTGAGTTTTTTTTCTGTTTATCAAAATTATGCATGTTCATTATTGCAAAAGAGAAACATACAAAGGGTCATGTATAATCTTATCACCAAGAATGATAAAATTAGTATTTGAAAATATTGGACATCCTTTCTGAGACTTAGTTTCTCCATTTTAAAAATAGGATTAATTGTAATCTAATTGAAATAATAAGATTGTTGTGAGCACTGAATAAATATAGATAAAACATATACATGGTACGCAGTAGAAACTCAGTAAGTGCAGGTTGTTAACTTTATCATTATTATCATTATAATGATCTATTTCCTTAGTGCTATCCTTTTTTCTTCATATGGTTTTTGCTCAGTTTGGTTGTTTTTCTTTATATGGTTTTTAGCTCAGTTGTTTAGTTCATGCTGTCTATGTAATTTTGTAGTACTGCTTATTGGGAACATTAAAAAATGAACATTGCCCAAAGTTATCTCAAACTATTTGTACACATAGTTAAAAATAGTGAAATGATATTCTACTTAGATGCAAAACCTTAATTTACTTAATTATTGGGTATTTATGTTGTTCATAATTTTTCTTTATTATTATTATTATTATAAAGTTTATTCCGGTTGACAATTTAGGCCATAGACATGTACATGAAAATTCCATAAAAGGGATGAGTATGTGCGGGGTTAGGAGGGGTGGAAATGGGAGAGAGTGGTCAGGGAGGGAAGGTGATGGGTGGTCCCCAGGGAATACAAAGATGTGAAACACATATATAAAAAAAATAAATAAATTAAGAAATAAAAGGAATCAGTACAATTTATATGCTGGGGAGAAGCAGCTCTCCTGCCTGCCTGGCACTATGCAGATGGCTCTCTTTTTCTTTCTCCATTCCCTAATAACACTGTCCTTTTTTTTTTAAATTTGCATATATATGTATATTTATATTCATATTACATTATTCCATTATTGTGTACCCTGGGGCTTTCCCACTTCACTAAGATTTGTTAACTATCCTGATCTTTTGTGCTCTTCACCTCCCCCGCCTTCTTCCCCCTCTACTCTCTCACTCCATGGTTCAGTCCCATTGGTTGTTTTCATTATTTCTTATTCGTTTGTTTGTTTTTCCCTATATCCATCACATAAGTGAGACCATCCTGTACTTCTCTTTTTCTTTTTGGCTTATTTCTGCTAATATGAGTCTTTCTAGTTCCATCCAGGTTGCTGCGAATGACATGTGTTTGTCCTCCTTGACTGATGCTGTTCATAATTTTTCATTTCAAATGTGACAAGAAACATCTGTGTGTGAGATTTTGTGAATATGCTAAATCTTAATTTTTTACAGTGGAATTACTAGTTCAAGAGAAACTCTTGGAATACATCATGAAAGCTTATTTTCTAAAAAGGGTATGATAAATTATATTACCAGTTGTGTGTAACTATGCATACTTCAGTGTATTCTTGACAGCACTGGCAATTCTTGTTAAACTTATTTCTGAATTTTATAGGTGAAGGTATATTAATTTATGTAACACATAATTTAAAGAACCTACTGTGTGCCACCCACTGTACTATACACTGAGATAAAATGGAGAGATAACAGATTTAGTTCTCACTGTCATAGAATTTATACTGTGGGCTAGAGGTAAACAAGAAATACACTACCAGGAGGAGGGGAGCTGAAGAAGTAATGGGGGGAAAGATCAGACTTAGCTTAAGAATCATAGGAACAAAGTAACTTGATTTTTTTAAAACTCAAAATAACATGATATTAGTGTTTTAAAGAGATCAACTTGGCAAGAATTTGTAGATAATAGTTTGGAGAAAGAAAAGAGAACAGACTCTTGAATTTATTAGTGATGGGACAGTGATGGCTTGATCTAAAGAAGTAGGTACAGGATACAGATATGCACACATACATATATATTCTTTAGGAGATAGAATGGGTGATTGATTATCTCTCTGGAAAGTAAAAGAAAAGAGAAGCATGTGTCAAATTTTAGATTTTCAGTATGTACATGGTGGATGTTTATGATGAGGATGTATGGGAGAATCAAAGTTGATGGAAGAGATTGGTTCTCAAATTTGAGGGTGCTGAATTTTACCTGAGAAATCCAAGGGAAAAAAAATAAGTCACCAGTTGCATATACATTTAGGTCTAGAAAACAGATAAGAGGTCTGGACTAATAGAATCAATTTATTCATCATTGGTACATATGTAATATGTATATATGTCAGTTTATAGATTGTACTTCAAAGTTTGGGAATTGTTGAGATCCTTTAGGGACAAGTGTAGAATGAGAAGAAAAACGACATTGGAATAAAGTCCTAAAGACCTCCAAAGCTTGATTTTCAGAAGTAGTGAAGAAGAATAGAGAAGTAATCAAAGATGCAGAAGGTAACGGATGAAGCAAGGCCTGGCAGAAATAAGAGGAGCGGGGACCCAGACACTGATGGGTTTTATATCCAGACCTTGGAGTTAGAGAAAGACCACTTTCCATTGTGTAGGTGGTGGGTGGAGAGGTTATGTCCTTATAGACAAATTTATTGGCATTTGCAACATGAAAAGGTTGTCACATGTAGTCTTGATTTTTTTTTTTTCCAGTAAAATTGACCAGTGTGGCCTGAGTCAGATCATAGCATTCCCAAACAGTTAACAATATGCTCTCTTAAGCTGGTACATGTGACTCCAGCACAACCTGACTTTTCTTATTCATTACTCTCCTTTAGAGAATTTCATTAAGTTTCAACTTTGTTTTACTTGCTCTCGTGGACTTTGAAATCATTTAATCAAATTCTGCTGTTTAATGATAAAAATAAAATTAAATCTAGACATTAATCAAATAGTTAAAAATTATATAGTATATACTAAATGCCTCAATTTCAAGAATTTTTAAAATTTTTGCTTCCTAGTTCTTTTTTTTCATATAATTTTTCACATTTCTCTCTCTAGGGTATTTATAATGCCATTCCTTTTATGTCTATTCTTTATGCAATTTGATGATACTGATTAGTACTGGATAAAAATAATGGTGTTTAAAGTGAGTGTACAGGACCAATGATTACAAGCTCATGAAAAGTCTGAGTGGGTAACAAGGTCTGGTTAGCATTTCCAAAATAAACACACAAACACACACACAAATATGTATGTTCTTTTTTAAAAAAGTCTCATTTAAGACTAACAATGTATTGCAAATTGCAAAACCATTACAGAGACTTCTTGTGTACACTTCACCCAGCTTCTTTTAAAGATAATGTAAAAGTAATATATCAAAACCAGGAAAATTCATATTACTGCAACTCAAGTATAGACTTTGGATTCACAAACAGTATACATCTGAAGAGATGGGAGGTTATATTCCTGAAACAGTGTTTTAAACCAATATTACCTTAGTAAAAAATATTAATTATGAAAAGCTTAAAAATGAAATAGAGAATAGAAGGAACTAGATATAATGTATCAGACAACATCATGATTAATAAGGGTGTAGGTAGATCTTTATGGAAGTAAAGTCATTATTGTTATCAAAATTAGAAAAAATATTGTCCCAGACTCTTACCTATTTAATTATCTTTAGTAGCAGGTTTAGAATGAGGGTAGAGTCTTTGTTGTTGGGAAAATCTTAAAAATAACATCACTGTTCTGTTTAAAAAGCAATGGATCTCAGGAAGAGGGTGCTTCCTGACCATCAGTTGTTGCATTGCATTGCACACCCCAACATGGCTATTTAAATGTTGGGTTTAATTGGACACAGTTTTAAGTTCTGAATATTTTATGCACTGGGTCATTAGAGCAGTTATTTCAGAATATACTTATTTCATATTGGAGGGTTGTGAGACACTTTGGACAGTAAGGTAACTGGCCAATGTCAGGTCTTTTTTGATATTTAAATTTGTGTTTTGGCATATTGCAATTTTTTGATTGAACACATACTTCCTATGCTTATGGTGTATGAAGACTTAAGGATAAATAATCCTTAATTTGTCTTTCTGGTGCCTCTCAGTGGGGAAGGTGTTTGTACATTTAAAACAATGGCACTTGGGTGTTTTAATGGTTATGATGGAAGGAGCTGCAGATGTTATAGAAGAGCTACATAGAGCAAGGCATCTGGACAGAATGTGGGGTGGCCTCACAATCAAGTAAATGGTGCCTGACACCTAAGTCTTACAAGTCATTGAGAAGAGTGCAATTGATAATGGGAACTATAGGAAGGGAGGGAAGAGCACAGTGATATGCTCAGAGAATGAAGAAATTTTAATATCAGAGTGTGAAAAGGCACTAAAAATTTCTTTCTATTTATTGGTGCAATTTCTTTTTTGCAAAAGACCTATGGAAAGAGAAGAAAATACATAATTTTTGTGGCAAAAATGGAAGAAGGACCCTGAAAGTCAGAAGAGAGAGAGGGGCAGGTAGGTCTGGTGGGGAGATGACCACCTTTGCAATTATACTTTGACAAGCACAAGCACAAAACCTGTGATGGAGAACTTATGAACCTCTACTGTCTTACAAAGCAATCATCTAATTGTCATTGCATACTTAATTGGGAGTCTGCCAGGTCGTCCCTCAGAGCTGTATTCCTTATGACAGAAATATCCCGGCTCTGGCATTAGTATGCCACTGCACTTACACTCACTCTGCTGCCTTAGTCTGTTGTTTCACAGTCAGCATAAATCAACAGTAACCACCTAAGGGCACAGGGATTGTTGGAGGGTTGCCTCACAGAGCAGCAGAAAAACCCCAAATCACAGGCACGCCCATTGCCAGACCAATAGGCACTGCTGAGGCCCAGGGCTGTAAGCCACTCCAGCTCCTGCAAGGGCCAGAGTTTAGTAATAATGAAGTTATTCACTGCTTAATCCTTCACCACCTGCATCCCTCAAAAATCTCTGGCAGGAAAGGGAGCTTATTTGGGGGCTCGTGTGGGAAGAATTCTGATGAGGCCGTGTCTCTGATCTGCACAGTGAGCCCCTTGCCTGTCACATCCACCATCTCTGTGTACCCACAAGTGTAGTGTGCATGAGCCTAATAGTTTGGCTGTTGATAATAACAGGCCACAGACATGCCACAGACTGTTCAGAGAGCCCATTCATTTTCATACTCTCATAGAACTTAACCCTGTTCAAGTATGTTAGTGGACCTTAAAAGAAATACCCAAAGCATTATAATTCTAGTAAATTTTGTTCTACATTATTTGAGGAATATTGTCAAATTTTTAAGGGTAAAATACTTTATAAACTACTCCTTGGGGAATTGCAGGTTTTTACCTAGATGCTGGTGAGCAATAAAGGTCGTGGGAAAAGGAGCACAGAACTGTAGCTGACCAAACTCCAAGTTTCATGTTGGTACTAATGACACCTGTCACTAGCTCTGAGATATTTGGCTCCTCACCCTTCTGATTCCCAGGATGAAAGGTCTTACCCTTGAGCTCTTTGTTATTTTTCTAGCTTATTTCACTTAGCAAAATTTCTTCCATCGCCATCATTCTGTTGCAAATGGCATTGAGTTTATCTTTTTTGATCACTAGTAATATTCCATTGTTCATGCATGCCACATCTTCTTGATCCACTGATCTATTTTTGGGTACTGAGACTAATGTTCCAACAATAAACATAGAAATGCCGCGTTACTTTCAAATTAGTGTTTGTGTTGTTTGGGTAGATACGTAAGAGTGGAATTGTTGAGTTGTATAGAAGATTCATTTTTTTAGTCTTTTGAACAATCTCCAATTGTTCTTGAAAGGGACTGGACCAGTCTATATTCCCACCAACTTGAATTTTATTTCTCCAAAAGATAAACACCTTTTTTAGACCAGAGTTGCTTCTTTCTCTTTTGCTGATTGAAGACTTTTCATCTAGTTTGAGGATGAATCTGCTGCTATCAATGATCAAGTAATTTGTTTATAGTGTAAGCATCAGATCCCATGTTCTCAAAAACTCAAGCTTTTGAAATCCATAAGCCTTTTTTTTCTAATATTTATTTATTTTATTGGGAAGGAACCAAGTTACAGATAGGTATACATATTATAACACCATATTACAAAATTATAAACCATGCAAAAATAATGTTATTTACTCATATGTATGATTTAAAAGTATCAAATAGCAAAAGAATGATAAACATCAAATCCAGTGTATTGATTATTATTTCTGGGACTGTGTAATAGGGAATAGGATAGAAGAGATGCCCACAGAGAATATTAACTATCTCTGTAATGGTTTAATTTTTAAAATAACTTTATTTTGTATATATATATATATTTACATATATATTACATTATTGTGTACCCCGGGGTTTTCCCTTTTCCCTAACACCTGTTAACCATCCTACTCTTTTTGTGCAAAATCTATAAGCCTTTTATCTGCTTTTCTGTTCCCTGTTTTTCTCAAGAAAGCAATGCTGCTACAGATGGAAGGGTGAAAAACTTAAGGATGGAAATACCAAATAACTGTGGGAAGATTATATCTCAAAACTATCCCATAATCCTCACATGGAGGAGAGTGAACCTCTAAGTGCATGATTGCCTATAATACACAATAGTACCTAATATTGTGTTGAAAATTCTTGTAAAAGAGACAAAAATGAAATAAAAGAAACTGAAAACTAAGTAAAATTAATTGAGGATTTGCTGGTGGCATAAGTAACTGGAAAATCTAAAGTAACCAATTTTACCACTATTATTATTATGCTTCAAAACATAGAAGATACTAAGAGATAGAACTATAGTAATGTTTGTTTTTTTTTTAAACTCCATTCACCTTAAAAGAAGGTATAAGATATTCCCTCCTCCCAAATTTCATTTACTATAATGGAACTAGATCCAAAAACAAACTAGATCTATACTAGAAATTTCAGGACTTCATTTCTTTTTTTCCTGCTATCTATGTCATGTAAAATATTATCCCAATTTTTGTAATAGAAAAGAATCTTGAGTGTGGAAAGCTACTTTGCTCCTTAGTTGCCATGCTACCTTGTCTTGTTATCTAATAGAGCAACAGTATCTAATAGATTCACAGATTAAAAAGAAAAAGCTTGTGCATAATGGAACAAAATAAAATGGAGAGAAAATGGAATCTCTACTTAGAAAATGTTTGTATCCAATCTGACAGTTTAAGGAAACAGAGATAAGGCTATAAAGAGCTTATTTTCAATGCATTAAACACTTTCAAGAATGCAGTAGCTTAATATGTAAAGAATATGAACAAACGAAATTTCACATGCAATTAAGAATTGTTTGGAAAGTGCCCATCACTTTTAAAATTCAAAGAATTGCTAATGTAAAAGAGCTGTAGAAATAATTTCCCAGTTATTAAAGAAGCAAAATGAAAATGTATGATACTAGAACTTGAAGTTGCCCAGTTTAGGGTCCTACTGCCATGACAATATATTGCTGGTGGAAATGAAGTGGAAAACACCTCTGAATTGTACTGGGGAAATATTTAGATGAAGCTCTTCACCCAGTAATTTCAGACCCTATGAATTTATTATAAGGAAAAATTATCTAGGAGAAACTCCAGATTTGTACACCTAAGTTTGCTATAACAGAGAGTTGGGGATGTGGCATTTGGTGCTACACTGATGAGTCAGACTCTTGGTCATGTAAAAGCCTTCCCACACAACCACCTGCTGCCCTTGGCAAGTGATGTGACTTCTCTGTGCCTCAATGTCATCATTCAGATAACAGTGTTGCAGACTAGATTGGGGGTTATTGTGAAGAACAAGTGAGTTGGCAAATGTAGAGCACTTAGTATCTGCTATCTGTTGCATATGCTGCAGGCACTCTTGTATACACTCAAATTACAGCAAAACTTTAAAAAAGGAAATTAGCTTAACTCTCCTACATTTAGAGGATTGTTTAAAAATTATATTGTCCTTTCATAAAGAATATGTCATTTTATAAAACCATGAAGATGGCATTTGAGGACTCTGAAACTGGAAAGCAATTTTAGTATGGAATATTCAGTAAAATAGAAATTAAAAATTCTCTTTACTGTGATCACAATTGTGCAAAATAAGTCTAAAGGAGAAAGATGTAAATTGTTCTTTGGAATGGTTGGATTATGTGTGGTTTACAGAGAATTTTCTTTATCTTTTATTGCCTTTTTTAATTAAAAAAATAAAGCAATACTATAGTAAAAGTAATTCCCTTTAAACACTGCCTTTGGCTTTCACTGCTCTGGTGCTTGAAATCAGGCACACCTGGAATGAAGTTGTATGGGACCCTCAGGGAGGACAGATGACAAGTTGGGGACTTGTCACCCAACCACATGTTCATCTGCACTCTGGAAGCTCCAGGTTCCCTGTGGTATGTTGGTGTGTATGTGTGTGTGTGTGTGGGGGGGGAGGGCTTGTGATCTTTCCTGCCAGATCTCCTCCCTATCTTTTTAAAATATTTTTTTAAAATTTGTGGTTTAATACCTTTTTAAAAAGACATATAAGTATAATTGATATATAAAAGCCTCTCCATATTTAATGTATATAAATTGATGTGCTTAAATATATGAACATACCTGTGACACTGTCACCAGGATCTAGGTATTAATTATATCCATCAGCATCAAATGTTCCCTCCTGCACTCCTCCTTTAACTTATTATGTTAAGAATGAGAATGGGAAAAGAGGGGTTGTCCATCAGATATGAAGTTTCAGTTATACAAGTCAATAACTTGGAGAAATGAGCTGTACCGCCATACACCTACAATATTTCATATTTAAAAACATTAAGAAGGGAGATTTTTTGTATATTATTGAAAAGATCTCAAGGTTCTTGGGAACCTGCTATTATTAAAGGTTTAGAATAAAAAATCTAAGTGTGCCTTCTGGAAGAGGAGGGCAATGTCATGGTTGTATTACTGCAGATTTGAACTGAAAGAGGCAAACTTGCATGAGAAAGAAGACAAAAATTGGAGGCTAGTTTATAAGAATAACCAAGATGAAGACAGTTTAGGATTGTGGTCCAGATGATGGACTCTTAGATAGCAATGCTTCAGTATGGTGTACCATAGTTAAGTGCCTGGTAATTTACTTACTCTCTATGTGGAACTGGGAGAACAAAGGTGCCTTACTCTAAGTTTTATAGGACTAAAACCATAATGTAGATGATATTTATACCTCTTTGCATCTTGTAAGAACTCAGTAGATGTTCCTGCTATTTATATAAGTAGTTTGCATAGGGGTTAGATATTAGGAGCAAAATAGAAAGCAGGGAATTTAGGAAGGATAATCTGGGCCAAGTTGATTGTTAATGAGATAGACTTAATTTCAAGGGTCTTGATGGATCAAACTGTCTTACTGAAGTAAAATTAGCCTTACAAAAGCTGTCATTTCCACACCAACTCCTCCCTTTTGATGATAGTTCTGTGTCTCTCAGCTCATCAGTCTATGCAGCATCACCAATTCTTAGAAAAGGGTGTTTTCCACAGAGGCTAATGAGGTGACCCACAAAGAGCCAGAGCTGCAGGTAAAGGAGACTTTGTTGCTGCTTTGCAGTTGCCAGTAAATCCCCATGTCTCTCTTGCTGTGTCTGTTGCTGCTCTGGATAAGGTTCTTTCTTTATCTGAGGTTGCTTGTCTTAATTCTACTGAGTCAGAAAATATCCTTCATAAATCTGGAAGTCTCTTTATAAATGTCATAGTATCCAGAATGCTGGAGTCCCTTTGGCCAGGCTAAGATGGCTTTTGTTAATGTTCTGCAGCATTAATGAAATCAGCAAGTATTTTCTGAGATGCTTTACTCCAAGTAAACATAAGAGTACTACAACACTATCTAATGGTACCATTCCTGGCTCATAAATGGAAACTGGAAACAACTGAGGATTGTTGAGCAAGATGGTTGAGGAAAACAAAATATATGAGAAATATGCAAAGCTGGAACTCTATGGTGAGTCTCTGTTCTTGGTAAATAGATTAGAGCAGGATCAGATTTCAGGTCACCTGCTTTTTTAACCGTAGAGATGAACCTGCAATACATAGATATGCTGCTTTAGAAGATGTGTTTATTGTTTAATATGTGCACAGAAAGGCTTGTGAACCCAATGAGATTGATTGAATTGGTTCAATTACTCGTTTAATAAAATATCTCGGTGCCAACTCTGAGTCAGGGCTCTGGAGATATACTAAAAACAGAGACCAGCCCATGTCCTCATGAAAAGAACACTCTATTTGGAGAGACAGACTATTAACAGATCAAAAAATACATCCACTGAGTACTTTCAAGTAATTAAGACTGTAAGGGAAAAGGAGCAGAATAAGATGGAGCGTGATACAGCATGAGGGGGCTATTTCGATGAAGTGTTTGAGTAACCCTCTGAGGATATTAGAGTTAGGCAGAGAGCTAAATGAAGACAAGGAGTGAGAATTGAGGTAGAGGTGAATCACAACAGGAAATTAAATTGACTCTACCTTCCAAGTATGTACAGAATTCAGACACTTCTTAACACCTCCACTAAATTTCTGGACCAGCTTAACATTAATATCTTATCATGATTTAGTCTTCTCTGTTCTGATCTCTTTTCTTCACTCTATCTTTACTAGAGAGGGTCTACTCTTAACATGGTAGTCTGGATACATCACATAATAAAGTTCATTTTTGTGCTGAAAATCCTGAATGGTTTTCTGTATCTTTCATCAATGTATCCCAACATCTTCCATGGCTTACAAGTTCTTTTTATGGCCTATAAGGTATAATATAAACTATGGACCTGTGAGCAAGTACAAGAACACTGTAGGATACAGGGATAATCACTTTTTCCAATTGCCATCCTAAGTCCTGGAGAAAAGAGACTATGTTCTCCCATTCTCAGTTGTCTCTTCCTATTGTTTGCTTTGGACACATTTAAGGAGGAGGCTGGAAATAATGGGGGACTGTTTCGAGTATACTTAGGAGTAGGACAGAGATCTAGCTCTCAGTTTCCTTCTTGGAAAACAGAATTTGGTAAATGTCAAGGGATAAAACCAAGTGTATTAATCAGTAGATAAATCTTAATATTTTGAAATAATGAAAGTTTATTTTTGACTCACTTAAAGTGTAGATGGGGAATGAGTTCATTAGGTTAGTTCTGACTTCCACCAGTCATGGTCTCTATCAATGATCTAGAGAAGAGGTGAAACACAGAAGATGGTACAGAATATTTTGGGGTTTTGGCCCAAATACAAAGACACCAAATTGTTTCTTTCTGTGCCCAGGAAGAGGAAGTTTTTTGATGATCTGATAATGCTCCACCATACTTGAGAAAGCTGGTTTCTAGATACGAGTTGGATATGAGAACTGAAGAATTTCCTGGTGTAGAGAACCCATATATTTGGTATCAGAAGAGTTGTGAAGAGTTATCTTTTAGACCATATTACTATTCTCTGAGTATTTATACACTAGTCATCTCATTCAATCCTCTTTAATTAGTATTTACAGTCTGGTAACTCATATTTTTGGTTTTGATTCTGATCTCTTTTCTGAACTCCAGATTTGTATGTTGTATTCATCCACCTATTACATGTTTCTGTTTGGATACTGAAGGTGTAATTCATATTTAATAATTCCAAAACTTTACTCCTATTTTTTTCATAGCTATTTCTCCCTCATGTTTCCTTATCTCAAAAATATAATTGCATTCTTCAAGATCTTCAGGTCAAAACCCCTGATTTCCTCTCTGACTCATCTCCTGCTAATATATACAGTTTATCAGCATTTCCTGGCAACTTTTTCATTAGTGCAGCAACATTTCCCATGAATTTTCTTTCCCTGGAATTATTCCATAGTCTGCTGATGAATTTTCTACTTTCCACCTTTCTACAGATTTGAATCTGAATGAAACTGAGTGACTTTTGGATAGAAGAAATGACAATTTCAATGCCCTGACATTCTGAAAAGACTTTCCTGGGGCCATTTCCATGCTTCTTTGTATGAGAGAGATTAATACTGAGCCCTTCAGTCCAGAGCATCTTTTCTCTACTACTTCTTCAAACAGCTGTTCTTGACCAGATCAAGTCTTTTTTTTATTGAAGATAAAAATGTATATATGAAGAATGCATATCTCAGAGGAGTCTGGACACAGTATGTAATGTATTCCTTGTAACTTCACAATAACTTTGCCAGAGTTGACTAGCTATGCCTGATCAGACATGCTCTCAGTAAAGGTTTTAAGCTTTTCAGAGTAAGGGTTGATGTCAATGACTCAAGAACTACAACTCCATTTTCTGGTCTATAGGTTATTCCTATGCTCCCTGAGCTTTGCTTCTTTTATCTCACCCAGGGCCATACACTTTCCAACCTTACATTATTCTGAGTCTGATATAGAATGAGTGATTCCCAGTATCTGGGGAATGCCCAATTAGAGTATGAAGCTGATGAGAGGACATATATGAATAGACAAATCAGAACTAATTGTTGAAGCCACAGAAACAGACTCATTTAAATAGAGGGGGAAATAAAAAGAACAAGGCATGTCAGTAATTCCATAGAACATGTATAATCAAGTAGAAATCTGAGATGGGATTCGAGACACAGGGAAAATACAAGGACTCAGAAATGGGGGTGCAAGTCTCAAAGCAAATGCCCAGGTACATATCAGAATGATATCAACATTCAGAGCAATTTGATAGTGAAGCACTTAAACCTTCAAACTTTTACTCTTCCCCCTCCTCTATTTCTTGCCCCCCCCCCAACCCCGTTTTCAAAGTAGAGATAGGTGTGGACAAGGGCAGCCTAGAGGTTAATAGACAAGAAAGAAACTACTTCTCATTCTCTTGCTTTGTGTCAGATTTGGTGGTGAGTGCTGAATAAAGGCATCCCATCAGTTCTTTAACAGTTAATTAGGTTTTCTCAACTCATCATCAGTCATATTATTTAGAACCACAGTTTGTGGAGTCAAGGTTTGCACTTTGTGTTTCTGCCCAACCGGCCTTATCCTCACAGTATTGTGGTCCCAATTCAGAGTGCTAAGATTGGAAACACAATCTGCATCTAAATAATCAGACACTGAAGAGTTTCAACAGGTACCTGCTACTTTTACCCATATATCAGAGGCTTTGGTATAGTACCTTGCAGATACTTAGTGAAAATGCACCAACCTAAACTGTACTAGCATGTCATTTTTCAAGTAATTAAAAAAATTAGAAAAATAATTTGAACCACTAATATTTTCAGTTTACCGTGCCTATTTTTATCAGTTAACTTTAACTTCACTGAACCTGAATTTCCACTATTCACCTGCATCTTACGCTTTGTACATCTCACTAAGCCCCTTAGCAATGCAACTCAAATGGACAGACTTTACTCTCTGTTCTTGGAAAGTCACCAGGCATCAAAGTTCATTGTCATGGTGACCATACCAGACATGTGGTGCTGCTGCCCAACAGGGCTCTGTGTCCTTAAAGGCAGAGGAGGACTTAAGGACAAGCTATGGTTAAATGTGAGAAAGCTCCATTTCTGTCACATGAAGCAAAGTTCACTTGTGGGCAGAACCTATGTTTGAATTTTAGCATTTTTTCATATAGAAGGCATACCTCCTCTATCGGAGAGGAGGTAAAGAGCAGCCCTAGCATTAAAGGGGTTGCTTCACGTTGTAGAAAAGCACACACATGATTCATATAAAGCACAGACTCTGAGCCTCATCTCAAGGCTGAATGGAATCAATGTAAGCTTTGCATTTTTTCCTGGGCCTGGAAGAGATATGAAGGCCCTGGTGTTGTGCCCTTTGTGTGAAGCTGGTGAGTTGTGAGTTGTGAGTTGTGTGGGCACTGAAAGTAGCAATGACTTTAAGCTAGTGACTGAGTTTCCAGAATTACTAAGATGCTCTCTGGGGTGGGGAGAGTGAGGGGAGTCTGGATACCACTCCCTTACCCCATTCCTATTCACCCATGACAAGGGTTGTGGGAGATGGAAACTTTGTTCTCACTCAGAAGAGTCTTAGGGCACCTTGGTTCCTCCCCTCCCCCCCCCACCCCTTCTAAACACTTTTCCCCTCCTAATCCACAGATACTCCTTTATTAGAAGAGTTCAGCTCTTTCTCCAGAATCCTAGCCTCCATACTAAAGATTCTCAAAGTAGGGCCCATGGACAAACAATATCAGCAGAATATAAAAACTTATTAGAAATACAGTTTCTCTTATGAAGCTGTAGTCACTGAAAGATTATATCTAGTGCTCAATCCCTAATAATTAAAATAGCAACAATACAAAATCTTGCAACATAATGGGAAAAAAAAAAGAAATACAGGTTCTCAGTTCCCACCTAAATCAATTGAATCAGAATCTCCAGGGTGGGGCTCAATAGTCTGTTTTTTACATAAGTCCTCCAAGTAGTTCTAATATGCATTAAGTTTTGAGAATTAAAAAAAATGAAATTAAAAAGGTTAAATTAAAAGATAATTATTTTGCTTCAAAATCTCTTTCTACCCCTCTGCATCACTTAAGATGGTCAAATCCAGTGCTCATACTTCCTTCTGCTTACCAGTTTGCAAACTAAGCATTTCTGTTTGATGCCACATTATCTGTGTGTTTCTTGAGAAGTGTATTCTTATCATGTAAGTGAACTCAAACGCTGAGACTTCCTCAGTATACTGATGGGTATTTGAGAGAAAATAAGGCCAGGGAACTAGGCTTTGATACAAGATGTGGGAAATGGTCTAAACACAAGGGGGTGGGGGGGAGGAGTTAAAGTAGCCATGCTGAGTTGCGAAGGGAAAATCATTCAGTTTGGGCTGGAATTAAATCCTTTCTTGGGGACAGTGGGTGATGACATATTTAGGACCATCATAAGGCTACTTCTGAAGCAAGTAGTTCTACCCACTTAGGATGGAGACAAGTTATGTCAGCAGTGCTGTTGGGTTTGGAATGAGCAGAGTGACTCTAGACAGAGGGACAGGTGAGCACAATCCTGATACTATAAGCTCAGGAGAGCACACAGACTTTGGGCTGAGGAGACTGTCACAGAAGATGGATGCTGTAACTGAAGAGGTGAAAGTGATGGGAAAAGCCTCAGGTAGCACCTGAGAGTGGGCTGACTAGCTAGATGCTAAGGGCTACGCCAAGGAGCACACACCAAACCTTTTGCTTCTTGTTAAATGCTCTCTTAGGAGTGAGAATGGCATAAATGGGATCAGAATGTAAAATATCTCTTCCTCTTTGTGGAGAGAAGGAAAAGTGGGCATACCAGGTACCTCCTCTGCCAGGGAAGGGCAAGTGTTTAAACATATAATGGCTGCTAATAAAGCAGTGAGAAAGGGAAACTATTTACTCCATAAACAGAAGCTCCATATTCACCATGTGCCAGCAAATGTGCTTTTTCAGGAACCAGGAACCAAGACTTTTGTTTCTAATTTTTTTTTTGTAAATCTTAGATTCGTTTTTCCTTCCCAATCCATGGGTCAGATGTTGTTAATGTCTGCAGATTGCTGTAGTGTGAGGACCTCATGTCAACTTGAGGTTTCTGTAGAAACAAATAGAGACCTTGATTTCTGAGTCTTGCAGAGAATATTTCTGGCAATTTGTCAAGAACAGCAGTGCATTCTTTTGAGCAAAGTATTGGCACTCCTTGGAGGAAAGAGCATAATAAACAAAACATTACCCTAGAGCAGAACTATTTTATTTTTCATTTTTTTGCCCCCTCTGCACCTTCTTGGCCCTAACAACCAATCTCCAAATGCTTCCTGGTCATCTCTTGCTGAGATCTGTTGGAGTCCATCTCTTCTCCGTCCAATTTTGGTGCTGTCCAGCCTCCTCCAGACATGATTCAGAGGTTGTCTAAGGAGGGAGAGTAAGGAGATATAGGAAGAAAAGAGCATCATCATGGACATTCATTATAACAAATTTAGGTGGGTGTGGTGGCCTCAGATAAGGCTTTTGATTATGTTTTTGAAAAATTCAATACTTTAGGATCAAGTTATAATATAATATATGCTTTAACATCTTGGAGAAGGCTGGCTTTAGACCAGACTATCCAGGCAGTGATCATGATTGTGATTTGAAAGTAACCAGAAAGCTAAGAGAAAATCAAAAGGTAATCAATCAAAATTCCATAATGATCAAATCAGTGGGGCCCAAAGAGGGGATATTAAATTAGACTTAGGATCATAACATTATGAACATACATTAATAAGAACAAGTCTGAAGTCAGCAGATATTCTAAACTGCTTTGGCCTTTATGCTCAACCTCTTCCTCCCTGTGGACTTCCTGAACAGTGCACATTTTATTCTCTATGGATGGTGCCATGTGGGGATAATTTATAGCAGCTTTTATTTTAGAGCAGGCTTATAGTTTCCATTTTTGACACAAAAAGAGCTAGATAGTTAGCACTGGGATTCTTTCCCATCCCTTTATTTAATGTAGAGGGTTTATATAAGTTTACTGTTCTTTTAAATCATGAATGTATGGTTGCTGGCTGTTTGTGAAGGTCATATCTACATCTGAGTTAACATCCTCAGTAGGAACACCCTCAGCAGGAACACCCGGCTGTATCAGGAATCTATCTATGGATTTTTTTTTATTACAATGGATCAGTGACTTTTGTAGGTTAAAGGGACTCCCAACGCTCTCATTCCTTGAGCTCTCCTAGGACCAATGTCTCTTAATCAGAGGTGATGGTGATAACCCTTCTGCATATTGTGGGATGTGTCTCATTTTGTAAGTCTGAGGAGGTAAGCTAGGAAGAGATTTTTTAAAATATTACAATGTAGATTCAGCATATTACAGTGTAGATTCAGCATATTATCATTTGTAAAAATCACGTTTTGCATCCAGGCTTGAGATGTTATGTTGTGTTTCCAATGGGCACCACATGATTCATTAAACTGACTGAGAATATGGAAAACACAGTTATTTGTCCTCTTCGTGTTATCCACGTGATGCTTGGATCCACACTTCGTCTGGAGGCTGCACTACTGACGGTACAATAAAATATATAATATTTAGGGGGAAAAGGCTAACTTTATTTGTACACATTCTTTAAGAGAATGGTGGGTGCACTGTTTTGAAAATAAGGTTACTCTCTTAGATCATCTTTTCATAGTGGTGAGTATAATTCCCTTGCTTTTGAATTTGTGCTGTGTGAACCTGGACTGTGACTTCTTCCACCAAGTGAGTATTGAAGAAAGCATTCTGAGTGACTTTTGAGGCTAAGTCATGAAGGTCTTTTTGATTTTGCCTCATTTTCTGAAACATTCACTCTTGGGTCCTGAGCCAGCTCATTAACTTTGAACACGCTTAGGTTATTATGACATAGCGGTCGTATCTACATTCCTTAAGCCAACTTCCAAACTTATGAGAAAAGAAGTCTCCAGGTGATACAGGTCCAGTGCTTTTGAATCAACTTTGGTCATTCAAATCTTCTCAGCAAGACCCCTAGAGATTGTGGATCAAACATAAGCCACTCTGCTTGATTTTAGCATTTGGTCCACAGAATCTGAGAGTGTTTGTTGTCTTATGCCACTAAATTTTAGGGTCAGGGTTTGTGTAGCAGTGGAGGATCAGAACATCTTAAGATGGAATTTGTACCAGAACAATAGCTAGATACTATATAATTTATGTTTTATCTTCAGGAAAACAAGGCAAAGAATTTCACTTACTTGAAGTGGGAGTGGAGTAAACAAATGCTTTAATTACGGGTGAGACTACCATCTGCCACTTAAAGGGAGAGCCCCAAGGAATTATCAGGTGGGATACTAGTCACCTGAATTACAGCTTGTTTAATGGGTCTATCCCTAGGGGAATAATGTACCCATTAATCTTCTCATTGGAAATCATCAAGCTATTCTAGATCCCCTTACTTCAGATAGTTAGTGAGTCAGTGTTTGTTAGGGAAAGACAGAAACCACATTCTTTAAAGGAGGTTTATCTTGGATATGAGGTTATAACAGTTGTTTATTACATTATAGTGATGAATATCATGCTCCCCAACTAGTATTTGGAGGTTAAATAGGGCTACACACATTTATCTCACAAGTCTATGTTAGGAGTTGCATGTGGAATGAAGAAGAAATTGAAACGGAAGAGATTGATAGTGATCTGTGAGGCTAGCCCACAGAATGGGGATCCTGGAAAGCATGTCCAGGTCTAACTTTAATGAAGTTGTGATGACTCTTATATACCCCAGCAAGAAACTATTGCCATGATGTAATGAGGAAGTAGCAAAGCTACTGACATGCAGCAGCAAAATGAGGAGATGCATGATAACAAAAATTTACCTTTGGGGGCAACAGTTAGTACTAATAAGTTAGATGTTTTTTAAAACATTTAAAAAAGGTTAAAAAGCTGTGTTACAAGTAAAAAATGTGCTATCAACCACCCTCTAATGTGCCAGAGGGAGCAGAGATGTTCCTCTTATCTAAAGCTCCATTTCTCTACCTGCTTCTACATTCCACAAGTCTAGATCTAGGAACACTAAAGGGAAGTCATGAGGACACGAGAACTGCACTCACAGCCCCTGCAGGGTTAGTACATAAGCTATGCAGGTGGTTACCATGCCACAGATATTTAAATTGAGTTGGGGTAACCTGTGCCAGAACTCCTGTCAATAAGAGAGAGCAGGTAGATGCTGGTGGTGCCACTGATGGTGACTGGAGCCAGGCATGCCAAAACATGCTAGAGGTTTTAGCCTCGCTCTTCTTGGTGACAGAAATGGAAACCGGAAGAATCTTTAGAATATCTAGAGATTTTCTCTCTGGAAAAATTGCTGTTATCTTACACTGGTCAAAATGAAGTGGAAGACAGTTGGTAAGGATTATTGGGAAATGTACTTGTGGACTTCCAGTTTTAGGCTCACAGAATCAATGAAGAGTGGTCAGTCTTAGGTCAGAGAAACAGTAAGTACCTAACTAACACTTGTGGGGATCTTTATTCTTGGAATTATCAAGAAGATCTTCCCAAATACCATCCATATAGATTAAGATTCCATTTTGGGGGGAAAATTTAAAAATCTGGAAAAAAATAATTTAGACTACTGTGTAAATTTTGACTTCTTAAATGTCGAGTCCAAAAATAACTAGATTTGGACATGAGTTTAACGAGGATTTGTTCAGATTTATCAGTATTTTATATCTCAGCTTCTGCTTTTCTTTGCATAGCCATTCTTAGGCAGGATCTCCTGGTATGGTCACAAGGCTTCTCCCTGATGTTTTTGTACAGTAACTTTGCTGCTATAAAAGTAACAGAAATAAAGATGCCTTTTCACCCTTTTTAGATATTTCACTCAACATCCCTGGGTCAACTTTGATTGATTCTTTTTTTTTTTTTTTTTTTTTTTTTTTTTTTTTTTTTTTTTTTTTTTTTTTTTTTTTTTTTTTTTTTTTTTGAGACTAGGTCTCACTATGTTGCCTGGGGAAGTCCCGATCCCGTGGACTCAAACCATCCCCAGTCTCCCAGGTAGCTGAGATGCCACTGTGCCCAGCTAACTTTGATTCTAATGTGCTATATTCAACCATCAAATCTGTTTTGGGTTCTAGGAATGACAGTAATGTCAGCTGGGACTCAGTTCAAGTATGCTTTACTTTCCCTGACTTCCAAAGTAAAGTAAGAAGACACACATAGGTAAGATGAGGTTGAAAGTAGTTGAGTGAGGCACCTTAGTGACTTCCTGGTTTTACTCACAGGCAGATCCAAAATCTTAACAACCCCTTTGGAGGAGATGTTTACTGTGTCAGAGATCCAAATACCATTTGCTCTCCTAGCAGCTCCATACCAAGAAACAATTTCTACTGTGATCTGAGGCAGCAATTATGTTACTCAGAAAGCAATGACCCAAGCATAACATCTGTACCTTCAAATTCTTGTGAAAGTAGCACTTTAGCAGCCCTCTTTTTATGCTACACGATAGAGTTTAGGGAGTTTCTCTTTACACCTGTTTAGGTTCTTTTCTTGGTCATGCTTGGCTATGGCAATATGGCTTACCTCCCCCCCACCTCTACATTTATTATATGTAGGGAACTTTGATGTCCTCATATGAATTAGATTCACATGAACAACCTTGAACCTGAAGTCACATCAGTCAAGCCCAATATATATTCAATAGAAAAAGAGATGGGTGATTTCACAAAAAAGAATACTGAAGGCTGTTTTCAAATGAAAAATTGGGGGTGAGGGAGGTAAAGGCAATACATGTCTGCTAGAAACTGCTTTCTCTTACCCTGGCTACCAAAGACTGTAGGGACAAGGTCCTGTCTTTTCTCAGCATTTGAGTTCTGGTAAAAGACAGGCCTTCAGTATTTCTCAACACTCATATAATCCATCCTTTTAGCTGCTATATTGTCACTGAGGATAATTGTCAGCACACCTCTGAATGCTATGCTGTTCCTTGTGGTCACTGTTCTGAAGTATGTGCCATCTTAGCACTGGTAGTCTGAGTGTAGGGAGGCTTATCTAGTTTGGTTTCCTGTCTAGCAGGATTCTGTGTTCCTTCTAACTTCTCAGTTTTCCAAAATGCAATCCATTCTGTTTCTCTGCAGTTGGGAGGTTCCCGCTAGCCAAGAATCACTTTTTTGTTAAACCATCCCTTCCAAATGTTTTCTCTACAACCACTGCAATGAACTGACAGATAGGTGTCTGATCTTCAGGAGATATAATGAAGATTTATTTTCTAAACTGTTAGGACAAACCAAGGTTATCATACAAAAGAAGAACTCACTGCATATTGCACTCACTTCAACCTAAAATGTCAATTTCTTCCTAATCATATTGATAATATAGATGTACATGCACATCCAGGGCTTATATCATCATACTGATTATCTTGCTGATAAGCACTAATTTTTTAGAAGACTGGAATTTTAATGAATTCCATAAATCTTATCATACTCAGGATAGTATTTTTAAAATGTTATCTCATAAGGGGTAATTGTTCTGATTATTTGCTTACCGTGTGTCCTTCAGAAAGGAACGGTCTGAATACCAGAAAATTGTATGAATATTCTGAAGAAAAATGCCCACACCTAGAAGATCATCAGTGTGCACTGAGTAAACACATCCAGTCTATAGCAGAGCACAGACAATGAATTTCTAGGAATAGAAATATTACTTAGACATATACTAACTGGAACAGATGAATTACCACAGGAAATTTCCAGTTTTTAAGAACACAGTGCCACCTGTTCCCTTCCCTGTAATCTGAGTCACTGACCCTTCTAGAAGGCTCCATTCTCTTACTTCTACTGCAGCTTCTACCCTTTTTCTTCTACTAAGAATTGTTGCTGAAGAATGTTCTTGCAGGTCGAATCCAGCTAGATTCCTATTGGTTATTTCTCTCTCCTTTTAAACTGTAACATGCAAATATAAAGAAATTAATGCCACCAAATTATTGACATCTCTGGGTCTGAAATCTACACATAAACTGCAGTGCCTCAGCTTGGTGGCCAACAATTTAGGCAGAATACTCTGGTGGTTGAGTTGGCGCTATACCCAGAGTGAACAGTGCAAGCAAACCATAAAAAAATAAAATGTACTAAACCACCAACTGACATTATGGAAATAAGACACTGGCTGGCCAAAAACTACAGTGTATCAATTAGCAGGATCTTAGTACTTGGCAGTGAGAACTCTTGGTTCTGGAAACAGAATGCTACATGTTTTATGCAGTCATATAATATTACCCCTGTCTTCAAAACAGACAAACACCTGCAGTATATAATAGAAAAGCTCCGATTATGGTATTAAAGTTTGCACAAACTCAACTCATAGCTTTCATTAATTAAACGGTGGATACAATAACTATGATTATGTAATAGATTGGTCTTTTTGCTTTTCTCTCTACAGTTCTCTTTAGATGTTTCAAGCACATAACTTCTTTTTTTCCCCCTATATTATGTAAGGAAAGATGATAAGGAATCTTGATTGCCTGATAATTTTAAATGAAACTTCACCAGATGCTGAATCTCAGTGGGGTCCTTAGGGTAGAGGGCAGATGTAGGCAAAAGCTGTTGAGTCTGTCAGTTCTCCCAGAGTTTAGAGGTTCAGTGAAGGAAGTTTACATTAACTGAGTCCATAGTGCTCTGACTTTCTGTTGTACTCCAGGTAAATTTTGCATAGAACAAGCTGAAAGGATCAAAATGCTGGCTTTATCATTTGTTAGTCTCTTGACTTCAAGAACATCCTTTGTTTTCTGATTTTAATTTCCTTTCCTGGAAAATGGCATTGTGTGAGTGAGGAGTGATTTTGTCTTGTGCTGGGCATACAATAGGTGTCACTAAGTAGTGGCACTAAATGTCACTTATATTAATGGTAAAATTGCTGGGATATCATGGCTGGTTGTCTGCTCACACAGGTAAAATTATATCTCAAAAATGAGTTTTGTGTTCATAAGTTTAGGATACTTATTTTTTAACCTAAAGGAGAAACTTCAAAGTAAAGAAAATGGCTATACAAATATCCTATGGCAAGAACTATGTGTTCTGGCGAAACATGGAGAAAGTAAGTACATGAGAAATGGTATATGAGAAGGAAGGTGGTAAAAGTTAAAGAGAATAAGGCAGGACTCAGATATTTCAGGGTCTTTTAAGTGATAGTAAAGAACTCAAATTTTATTGACAGTAATAGGGAGATAAAGAATGTTTTCTTGTTATTGACTGAAGTCTCTGAATCATATTTTTGTAGTTACCATGTAGAGACAACATAGAGGGCATAAGAAGGTGCAGAGCACAAATAATGGACAACCTTGAAGTACTGTTTTGGCATAATTGCCTTTTTTTTCAGAACTTACTAGAATTATTTTTTTTTCCTAGATACTGTTCAGAGATTTTGTTTTGGTTTTGTTCTTTGGATTTGTTTATCAACTCTAAGGCACCATTACTTTCACTCTTGGCCACTTGAGAAGCTGGCAGCCCTTATTAAGTGTGTGGCCTTTGGAAAGTTACTGATTTTTCTTGGTCTTCAGCTTCTCTGTAGTAGAATGAAAAATGATAATCCTGGTTATGCTGTGAAGACTAACCCAGGTGATAAGCATGACACACTTTGCATCTTACCTGTACTTCTGGAGAATAAATGAAATTGTTAATAAATCATGAGTCCCTCCTCTTTCTTCAGTTTCAAGAATAAGCCTTACCGATTTTTGCTCTAAACTCTGAAGGACCCTCTGCAGCTCCCATGAAGTGCCAGCATAGACCCTGTCTCTTCAGTGATCAGACCAGTTTCCTTGCCTAGAAGTAGTCCTTGTCAGGATGTTTCAGAGAAGAGAAATAAAGGTGATGGGAAAATGAGGAATGTTTACCACCCAATTAGCACTTTTAGTTCATGAGAGTTCCCTTGGCTTTGATAAGTGTCTAAGAAGTTTATATTTTCCAGTTTTGCAGAGAAATAATTAGCTACATCACTATATATTTTAAGGTGCACAGCATGCCAGTTTGATTGACATATATTGTGAAATGATTACCACAATAGGTTCAGCCAACATCCATCATCTCAAACAAATATAATAAAAAGAAAGAAGGTAAGGAAATAATTCTTTTGTGATGAGAACTTCTAGGATTTATCCTTCTACCAGCTTTCCTACATATCACACAGCATGATATTGTCATAAATAAATAAAAATATCATAAAAATGTTATTTTTAAACCAATAAAAACAGTCTGCCTCCTGAAGGGTCAGACAAGGAAAAGGTGAGGGAAGAAAATGCATTGTAAATTGTAAATGTAAAAGTTAATTTATTCATGTTTGTATATCAGCTGCTGGCATTCCAGTCAGTGCCTCAATAAATTTGCAAATCATTTTAACCTTCCCTTGTGTGTAAGTTTTCTTTGCTGTGGTAACAAATTGCCCCCAATTTAGCTGCTAATACAAAACCAACTTAGTACCTTATAATTCTGTATTCTAGAAGCCTGGCACAAGTCTCATTGTGCTAAAATAAAGGCATGAACACCGCTGAGTTAGTTTCTGAAGCCTCCAGGATCAACAAGGACAGGGATCCTGGATGAAGCAGATGATAGGCAGAATCCCCTCTTATACTTGCTTGGGAATCAGACCAGGTTTCATGCTTGTTCTGAGGTTCCTCCTCTTCAGAAGTCAGTACAACTTTCTCATACTGCTGCTGTCTTCCTCCCCTTCTTCTTTCCTTTTCCACTTCCTTCCTCATCTGGACAATTTTCTTGTCACAAGGCCCTTGCTTTAATCACATTGACAAAGTTCCTTTTGGAACTTTGGGATTTCGAGGCGTAGAGTTGTCAACTTCTTTGGGGGCCTTGATGCTGCCAATTGGATCTCTGGAGCACAAATAGAGCACAAACTGTGATTCAGTGATTTTATTACAAGTGACTTGAATGTTCCTGGGAAAAAGCACAGCCAGTGAAACTGTAGCATGTAACAGATTAAGATATTTAGAGGACAGAATATAACAGACTTTCTAGTATGTAGTTATTGGTTAGTCTTGCTAACCACAGTTTAAATTGTTCTTTGATAAATTTTTGACAGATTGGTAAATTACAAACTACACAGCCATAATTAATTTTGTCATATTCCAATTCTCTCATATTGTCTGAGATTTTTTTTTGCCTTTCACATATTACTAGTGGTGCCAGTTTTTGGTGTTCTCTCAAAACTTGAGGGGAAGCAGAGCAAATGGTTGTGTTGTTTGTGTGTATTTTATTTATGCTCTGCTTTTTATATAAATTCACAAAAGCAAAGAAAGATGGGAAGAAAAGTGTATTAACCCAGAAAAATAACATGGGCCAATAAGGCAGAGTAGTAACATAGAATAATAATGAAAAAGAATAAGATAGGATACAGGGTAACAATTAGAACCAAAATTTTTCTTATGAATATTTTGGGAGGTTAAAGTGGACCTAAGAGAACTTGTATGGCACACACAGGCTAGGAGATCAAAAGAAGTCACCTGGAAGAGAGTAATTCTAAATGAGCATTATGAAAATTCTAGCTTTATGAAAGCACTAGTAGCTAGGTGCTAACTATAGAGATTCTGATCTAATTGGCTTGGGACTTTTTTGCTTTATTTTTACAGTTATCTAGGTGATTCTAATATTCAGTCATGGTGGAGAAACCCTGTATAAATTATCCTCCATGGCCCTGGTGACTATCACAAAAATTGCTGTGGCTAGCACCAAAACAGAGAGCTTTCAAGGGTAGGGGCATGATAGTAGACTTGACTGCCTCTGGGTTTCCAAGATGTAGCTATCTCTAAGTAAACTTCTGTCTCCTTACATCCCTGTTTTCTTACTATCCAGTGAAATGGAGATTGGGCTTCATGACTCTAGCCAAAGGATCAACGTTGACTTCTACTGCCAATAGCCTGGGCACAAGAGCTCCTCTCTTTCATTTCCAGAAGAAATGATTTCTCACTGGAAATCAGATTCCTGTAGGCATGCCATTATGGAATTAAGTGTAATGGGGCAAAATAACTTTTAATATGGTGGCAAAATTAATCTCCAAAGCTGCCTGATCATTTTACTCTGAGAAATTCAGTCTGTCTTTCCAGTGGGAAGTCATTCTATTTAAGAACCATGTGATCTCCCCAAGATGAAGGCTCTTGCATCCAACTCTTAACTCATGATCCCTCCTTTGGAACTGTTTCTTCTTTTTCTGGTTCTGCAGGCCAACCATGATAGCAGATGTGGAGACAGTTTTGGTTCTGTGTCATGAATTACCAATGTGTTCTTTACTGATGTTGCAAGTCTCTGCCAAGACTGATGCTGAGATAGGAGCACAGATCTTAATGAGGATCTCAACAGTGAGGTTCCTGCGAAAAATAGCCCTTACCTAACTCTCTATTTTCTTATTTAAAACCACTTTAACCTCTTTCTCCTTGACTTTAGAACTTGGCACTGTTCTTTGGGGGTTCATACCAAAGAAGAGACAAAGCTGTTTATCCAACATGTATGTTCAGCCTTGCCTGTCTAGTCTCAAGGCTCTCAAGAGAGCAATTGCTGGGTCAAATGGTAGTTCCATTTCATTAATTTGAGGGTCCTACATACAGCTTTCCATAGAGGTTGGACCAGTTTACATTCCCACCGGCAGTGTAGCAGTGTTCCTTTCTCTCCACATACTTGCCAGCACTTGTTGTTGCCTGTTCTTTGGATGTGGACCATTCTTACTGGTGTAAGGTGGTTTTGATTTGCATTTCCCTTATTGCTAGTGATAGTGAGCAATTTTTCATGTGTCTGTTGGTCATTTGTATTTCCTCCTTGGAGAAGTGTCTTTTTAGTTCTTCTCCCCATTTTTTGATTGGGCTTTTTATTTTGCTTTTGTTTAGTTTTGCGAGTTCTTTGTGGATCTTCGTTATTAAACCCTTATCACTATTGTGGAGTACAAAAGTTTTTTCCCATTCGGTTGGGCTTCTTTTAGTTTTTTTCTGTTGTTTCTTTTGCTGTACAGAAGCTTTTTAGTTTGATGTAGTCCCATCTGTTTATGTTTTCCTCCATTTTTTTTTTTTTTGCCATCTGTAGATGTGTCCAGAAAGGGATTCCTGAATTGTAATTCCTGAAGGGTTTTACTCAAGTTTTCCTCTATGTAGATTATGGTTTCAGGTCTGACCTCTAAGTCTTTTATCCATTTTGAGTTGATTTTTGTACTGAAAATCTTATGATTTTCCCAACTCAGCTTTTCTTCATCAAAATTAGAGGCCATTCTTCTCCATCTAGCTGTGGTCTGCATTTGTACTTGACTTCATTTATATTTTTCTGTTTGCCCTGTATTCTCATCTGTATTTTAGTAAGAGATTGGAAGAGGCAGCCCTGGGAGTTGCTAACAGCTGTCATACCAAACCAGAAGTCTTCAATGCTGTTTATCATTTCTCCTTATTTCAAGCCACCTGGCTCAAATTTTTCTCACTCCTACTCCTTTTGCTTTTGCCTTCTGCATGCTGGAAGTCTCAACATTCTTGGGCTCTATGTGAACTGTGATTAAATATGATTGAAATGCTTCTCTGACTAGGAAGGTTGTAAAGACAAAGATATTAAGACAAAAGATGTTTAGGGGTGTTCTTCACCATTAAGGATCATCTAGTTCACATTATTCAGGATTGTTCTGAGAACTGTAATAATACTGAAGGGTGACTTAAACCTTTATCTGCTTGTCAGATGTCCCAGGAGTCATCTGGAAAGATGGCACTTGAGAGGTTTTAACGAGGATGATGAGGAATATGATTGTGGAGTCAGAAGAGAAGAAGACTACCATCCCTATAGGGGTAGAAAGAAAGATTGGAAAAGACTACTGGACCACAGTGGGTAGAAGTGAAATGAAGATAAGAAAATGCTTTTTTTGGAGAGTGAGAGAAAAGTGTGAGTAAGGGAGGAAGATATGAGGACTAGGTAGAATAGGTGAGAGTACAAAGAGAATAGTCTACATAATTAATTGTTAAATAAAATATAGAGCAGACTGCTGGGTGCAGATGAGGAGTAGCCATGAGACCTGGAAAGGGCAATAAAAGAGAATGGATAGCTGAGAATGTGAGAATGGATAGTGACCTAGGGCAGAAACTGACTCTAAATGCAACTGACCAGGCAGGAAGCTTCATAAATGATGTTTCATAAATTAGGGACTTAATTGACATGCAGGCAACATGGGGAAGAAAAAATACCAACAGTTTGAAAAAATCAAAGGAAAATTTAATTACACTGCTTTTGATAAACTATAGTGAGAACCAGTCAGTTCTTTCTGTGCTCCTTGGCACATTTCCCTGTATGGGAATTCTGAAGTGAGTGTAGAGTGCTAAGGGAGGTGCTGGCTCTTTGCTACTAGAGATAGTCTAGGTAGAGGCCAGAAGCTGGTTATGATATCCCAGGGCCATTAAGTTGATGATTCCTCTGAGGGTGCTAAGTGACATGTTATATAGTAAACTAATAGACTAATAGGACCTCAGGGGTCTGACCCACATACTGGGAGTTTATTTTCAGGGACATTTATTCTACTTTCTTTTGACCATCTGGACCAAGGTAGAAATCCCACAGATAACTAAGGTAAATTTACTTGTCATCCCATCCTGATATCCAGAAAATAAAAGATCAAATTGATCTTGCCCTCTCTAACTTGAAAAGAGCCCAGATGAAGATCCTCTCTGGGGCATATGGTGAGTTTCCATCACCCACATGACTGCCTGAATGACTTACTTCCTCCTTCAGAATTGAGGATCTACTCATTCTTGTGCAGGGAGATAGATAACCCAAACACCAGATGCTGTCCCCAGCGAAGCCATCTTGTTATTATGCTACTAGCCACGCCTTTCTCCCCACCCCAACCCACCCTACAGTTTTGTCATGTTGAAAATGTACTAGGTCATGGAAGAATTTGTGTAGAATCCAGTTCTTCCTCTGTTTTAAAAAATAGAAATAGGTCTGAAGAAAAGCTCAGCATCATAATTCACTAAAGTCTCTTACTAAATTAATTATAGGCAACTGTAATTCATCATGCTTTCAATTAACAATTAATTATGTACAAGAGAGACAAATGTTTTATTGAGAACAAGAAACAACATGTATCATTTGTAGTGAGGCAGCTTCTCCTCACACTGGTTGGTGGGGAAGAGGGATTTATGGATTACAGAGTGCAGGAAAGAGTTTTGCTTGAAATTCACAAGTCAGTCTGGACCCACTATGAATAATTTCCTGTATTTAGAAATGCTTAAGTTCTGATACTTAAATATTCTTGAGAATTCTGTACTCTTTCATACCCAAGAAGAAAAATTCTTCACCCCACATGGAATGAATGTGACCCAACAGATACCTCAGAATCTGGGGTCTCCTCTCTTAACTCATACAAATGCTGGGAAAGTTCTGGTAATGGATTCAGAAAAATGGCCATGTATCATAGTATGGAAGTTTCTCTTTCCAGAAAAAGTTTGTTGCTTTCCCAGAATCTACTACCTTTCCTGGAATAGCTCCTTTTTTCCCCCCAGCCTGGTAGGACTAACCCCACCACCCACTGTGGTTCCTGATGTGAACTCTAAGCACTTAACTCCTAACAGAACATTCCACAATCAGTATATCCAGCAATGTATTCACGGACCCAGTGAGAGGTACCCAGGGAACCTCATGGGATGGTGGGGGATAGCTTCCATTTTCTCTGTTGTGCTTAGGTGGTAGTGGAGGATATTATTATTTCTGCTACGGCTACTGTTCTATCACTATTACTCTTACTGCTGCCACTAACACCACTAGCAGCAACAATACTGGTAGAGCTCTCACTCAGTAGGCACATTGTAAGTGCTTCCTGTATATTTCCTCATGCAATACTTATAACAACCCAATGGAAAAGACATCATACTTGCCCCCATTTTACAGAAAAGGGAGTTAAAGCCAGAGCTCTTTGAACTTGCAGGTCACACAGCTAATAAATGGTCGGCAGGATTTACTAGCTATAACTTTTGTTATTAGGTAAAACTTATAACTGCTAAAGTCAAGGACAGTCTGAAGCTAATAAAAGCCTACTATGAGGATCAAAACCATACTGAGATACCATCTTATGCTACTAAGAATGGCCCATATTAAAAAAAAAGGGCAACAACACTCTTACACTGCTGGTGGGAGTGGTCCAGCCACTATGGAAATCTGTGTGGAGGACTTTCAAGCTCGTGAAAGTGGAATTACCATTTGACCCAGCAATCCCACTACTGGGAACAAAAAAAAAATCAAAGGACAAAAAAGAATCACTAATTAAAAAGGATACCTGTATGCACATGTTTATTGCAGCACTGGTCACAATTGCCAAGATATGGAAACAACCCAAATACCCCACAAATGATGAATGACTGAAAAATATGTGGTATATTTATACAATGGGTTACTATGCATCAATCAAAGAAGGCAATCTTATGTCATTTGCAGCAACATGGATGGAGCTAGAAGGAATCAGAAAGAAAAAGAAAAATTTGGGATGGTCTCACAAACATGTGAGACTTAGGAAAAAACAAACAAGCAGATAAGAAAAATTTAAAACTGAAAATAGAACTGAACCATAGAGTAAGAGAGGGGGAGGAAGGAGAAAACGGGAGGGGGCTGGGCACAAAAGATTAAGATAGTTAACAGGTGTTAAGGAGATGGTAGAACCACCGGGTAGACAATGATGTAATGTGTATATACATATATATGTGTATATAATGTATATAGGTGTGTGTAATGTATATATATATGATATAATATATATGTATATATATGGTGTATGTATATATGTGATGTAATGTATATATATATGTGTGTGTGTATATATATAATCAATTAAAATAAACAAATTAAATGAGAAAAAGAGCCTACAATGTGTAGTGGAAGAGAAATGGATCCAAAGGAAGCAGAATTCTTCTTGAAACAAAAATAATCTAAGTCTGCCCTTTTAAGTTATGTGAATTCATAAGTCCCCCTGTTACCCTAAGTTATTTTAGAGTGAGTCTTCTCCTTTTATTGGAAAGAACACATGTAGACTTTGATACCAGTAAGCAGGAATAGGAAGTGTCAGTACTTTCAATTGATAAGCAATTGACTGAATTGATTGTTAATAAAGATAGTGAGAGGAAAACCATGTTTCAGCTGGAACTTGTTATGCAGTTACTGATTGCTGACTGGATTGGCCTGTGTTAGTGTCTGGAATTCACACCACTCATCTTTTTAGCATTAAGGGCCTTGGGAAAATGTCAGAATGTTGAACTCTTTGATTGCTTCTTGAGGCCTTTAATAAGTCCTTGTTCTGTTTTCCAATGATGCAAGCTACCTCAAAATTTAATGGCAAGGCTACTTATTCTCATCATGTAGTCATACCCTCATTGTTTAGTCTGGGAACTCCTACATGGGCTTTTCATTAGCTTGGAATCTTCAGAACTCAGTTCTATCTCAGATTTAAACTTGATGCTTAATAAATACTATTAACAATTAATAAAAGATGCAATTATTTTTTGCTCATTCCTAGACTTTCGGCAACTAGAATCAAAGGGAGAATTCCAGAATTGTAGCAATGTCCCAGAGTGAGTTAGCAGATGTTTTGTTTTGTTTTCTGTGTGTGTGTGTGCGTGTGTGCGTGTGTGTGTATAACTACAACTTAACTTGGTGACACACAAAGGGTGAGTAATGTGGGCTAATAAGATCTGAACTGAGAGTATCCCTGCATTCAACTTTCATGCTTTCTGGTCCCAAAGCAAATACTGTTCTTTTGGTCTTCCTTCCCAGTCTTGGTGGTTATTATTCACTCTACATGTTCTATGTCTCATCTTCTGATGTTCTTGCTATTTCTGCATTGTTACTTGAGTTGAGACATCATGGGTACTAGCTTCAGGGGAGATTTGAGGATCAGGCCTGACCTGAAACCATCTTGGAATAGAGACCCAAACCTTTTTTATCTCTCAAAGTTGTTAACCCCTTCTTCTATGGGCAGACTTATTTCCTTCTGTTCAAAGTTTGGGGACAATGATGATACTGGGTGATACTCACATCCTGTTACTTTGAGAGAGTCACTTCTTCTATAAAGAGTTAGAGCTTCCTCAGAGAACATTTTCCAAATCTCCCACTTACCCCAAACAATTACTTTAGCACTTTGCTTTTAGGTACCTAAGAAGTTGACATTGTGTTCAGAGCAGTAATTTGGGGAGGAAATGAATTCTATTTATAATTGTTAAGCATGTTTTTCGAAAGTGGATAGTTAGTCATTACCTAGCCATATCGTCAATTCAGTTTATTTTATAATTTTTCAAGTTCTGTTTATTATAAACCTGTGTTAGGTGCTGAAGAACTTAATATATACCGTATTTAGGCAAAGATAAGACTTAAGTCTAGTATGAGAGGAAGACAATTTCAAAAAGCAAAACAGCTTAAGACAGAATATAATTAGTGTATAAATAGAGGTATTAAGTACTATGGGAACAGAAATAAGAAGAGATTAACCATAACCAAGGAAATAATACTGCTATGAATAATAATAGCAACAAAGTTACTAGTAGTGACTGTGGGTACTTATGTGCCATGCACTGGCTAAGCACTTTCCATAACTTAACTCTTAATTTTTGCAACCAATGTGTATGTGTAAGTGTTCTTATGTTTCCTATTTTATGAAGATAAAAAATAGAAAAGAAAAAAGGAAAAGAAAAAGGAATAAAATGAGTTGCTCAATTTAAGCAAAGATCAAATCCAAGTGTTCTATACACTTGACCCTGGTCTCTAGGACTGTTTCCTCAGGAAGGTAGCAATTGAATTTGCATATTACAAGGTGCAGAGGATGTAGACATAGGGTTTAACTCCACAGAGAAATGGAAAAGCAAAAATAAAGGCCTTGTATGTGGCAAATGAAGACTACACTTAACTATTGCCCTACTAGAAATCATCGTGGCCTTTAAAGCTGCAACACATCAACAGTTGGCATGAGTCTGGGAACAGAAAGGTAAATTAATGAAGTGGAGCAGATTCTTAGAGATATGGGATATTGATCTTGGGAAATCATGGCATTTTAATCAGTGAATAAATGATGGACTATCTAAAATAGATGGGAATCAGGCCATTTTTAAAGAACAAACAGTGTTATACCTCAACCTCTTAGATTATTTAATTATATACAAAGGAAAAGAGTCAAATGAAAACCTATAAAGAATAAAAAACATCTATAAAATATTTTAACCATTTGATGGTAGGCATAGGATGCAAAAGTTGTAAGGAAAGATATTTACAGATTTGACTGCATATAATTTGAACAAAATTTACTGAAAACATAGTTATTTTCAAGAAAATACTTAGCATACAAATACTATAGACAGGATTAGAATCCTAGTATATAATGCATTCTTATGAATCCATAAAAGGGAAGCCAACAGAATAAAAGACAAAAGAAGGCATTTGAGCAAAATAAATACAAACAAGTACACACCTAGAAAAAGAGAGAACTTTCTCATAATTAAGAAAATGGAGATTAAAAAAGTGTTAGCATAGATCTCCTATTGCACAAGCAATATCACAAACAAAACCCAAAAGATTTCACTGTATGGAGTGGTGGGGAGATTGTGAGAAAAGGGCCCTGGAAAGAGATCCATAAGCCTCTCAACATGCTTGAATCAAGGGAAGGTCTACAACCACCCCCTGTTCAAGACTAGTCAAGGCAGACTCCACTGCTTGTGCTCTTTCTGAAGTTCCAAACTGCAATTGAGTCTTCAGTTGCAACTTCTGATCTCAGCAGCTTTTGCTGGAAGTGCCTTTGACTTGTAAAAGCAGAGTGATGAGAGGACTGTGGGCTTGGCTTTCATGCAAGCACAATGGGAATTCATACATTGCTTAGTAGGTTAGCTGTCCAAACACCTGTCAAGTCCACATGGGGAAGGGACTACTTCTACTTGGGACCACCAACCTACCTATTAGCAGTTCTAGATACTGTTAGTTCAGCACTCAACCAGCCATCTGTGGACATTGGGGAGGTGTAAACTTGACTCACTGAAAGGAGTTATTGGAAGCTATGGTTGTCTATACACAGGAAGGGCTAGTACCTCTTGGGACCATCAAATTAGCAACCAGCAGCCTCAAGCACATCAAATTCCTGCTTACCCAGCAGTTGGCCTTTCAAGGAGCCTGCAGTGGCCTGGGAACCTAGAGTTTTGGAGTCTAGGTGCAAGAAGGTTGGGTGTCATTTAGGACACTAAGTCAAGTGCAAGCAGCCCCAGGTGCATCAGCTCAGCAACTGTCCAGAAGCTAGTGTTCTTCATGCTAGTTACAATGCACCTGTCTGCAGTAAACTAGGAGCTGAGGGAAGCCTAAGGAGATCAAACAGGAGAAGGCAGATTCTTCTCTTCAAGTGCCTGCCTGATACCCTTTTTTATGTTAATGGTTTTATTCTTCAAACTGAACGCCTGGAAATACTGACAAACCAGATGGAGGATGGATTCTTAATAGATAACTACCTAGGGCAATACTATGAGAACTTCTTAGGATTTGTTTTGTCCTATGAATATTTTTTAAAAAATTTTATGTTTTAAATTAATTGTGCACACACATATTTCATCATTGTCTACCCTGAGGTTCTCTCACCACCTTATCACTCATGAACCATCTTAATCTCTTGTGCCCATCCCTCCCCCTATTTTCATTTCCCTCCCTGCTCTATGCATCAGTTCTGTTGACAGTTTTAAACTGTTTGTTTTCTCTTTATCCCTCATATAGGTGAGACCATCCAGTATTTCTCTTTCTGCCTTATTTATGCTAACATAATTCCTTTTAGTTCCATTCATATTGCTGTGAATGACATGTTTGTCTTCTTTGGTTGATGAATAATATTCCATTGTGTACATATACCACAACTTTCTGACCCATTCATCTGGCTTTGGACATTTGGGTTTTCTTGGCTATTGTAAATAGTGTGGCAAAAAACATCCGAGTGCAAGTGTCCCTTTGAATTAGTGTTTTTGTATTCTTTGGGTAAATTCCCAAAAGTGGGAAAAATGCTCAAAATCACTGATAATCAGGGAAACACATACCAAAACCACAATGGAATACCATCTCACACCATTAAAAATAGCCCATATAAAAAATATGCTGGAGTGGATAGAGAGAGAAAAGAACACTTTTACACTCCTGGTGGGAATGCCCACTGGTACAGTCACATGGAAAACTGTGTGGAGGACCCCCTTTAACTATTGAAGGCACTACAATTTGATCCAGTGTCTGATATCTTTATTCTTAGGACTGTTTCTCAAACTTTCCTAAGTTTTCTTGTGCTCTCTATTTACCTCCTGTGGAGACACCAATTCTCAGTTCCTCAGTTTTCTTTGAAGTGCAGTTGTTTCTTCATCAATGCCAATGCCTTTGTAGAGCAAGATGAGGTGGGACACCAGGTGATTCCTATGACACCACAGGTCAATTGGGAGGTCATTCTTAATATGTATGGGTGAAAGTTCAGGCTTACTACTCAGCATTTTCTGATAACCAGAATGATATGGGTAGGGATGGGGACACCTCCATTACGGACTGGCAAATATAGAAATCTTGGTTCTGTTCTCTACACCCTCCTTTGCCAGATGAGTTTTCTGTGGTATTTGGAAGTACGGTAGTTACTGGTCTAATACTTCATTACTTTGCTAGACTTTGCCATTCTTGCTCTTTTGGCTACAAGAGCTCATTTTGGTTAGGACTTTGATTTTTGGTTTTGATATCATGTAGGAAAACAAACAGAACAGGGTGCTTAACAAAACTTACAAGGAGAGCAACTGGCCGCTTAAACCCAGCTACTCCCCAGATTCGTTCTAGCTCATGTGTAAGCAGTAGCAAGTTACCCTGACCTTAAAGAGGAGGCTAAAATTTATTTACTAATTAAGAGGACAAAATAAACAAAAGTCACTAAAGGGATACAAGTAACCTCTTTGGTAATCTTACCCACCAGTCCAGTCTCAAGTCCAAAAGGCTACACGTGGCCTTCAGTCATGCACTCCCTCAATATGGCAGCTGCCTCACTGTAAACCAGATGAAGCCAAGATGGCACCATAGCTCCTTCTTCCAAAGACACAGCCATCCACCACAAGCCAGAACAACTCAAGATGGCACCATTGACCCTTCTTCAAAAGCAGGAGATTCAAATCCAATGAGGAAAACCAAGATGGCACTGTCGATTCTTCTTCAAAAGGCACAGCTCCAGCATCCTTTCAGTTCCAACTCAAATGGCCCAGAAACCAGCAAGACTCACTGGATACAATAGCAGCAATCACTTTAGATGTCTCATGATGAAAACAGGAAACCTCAATTTCCAAGCTTCACAATTTCAAAGTTAAATCAAGTTCTCAAGTACCAAATTTCCAAATCTGCTTATACAAGTCACAATTTTCTCCAATATACTTCCCCAGGCTCCTCAGGCTAGAATCTGCATCCTGCCTGTTCTTGCACCTCTCAGCTGGCAACTCCTGCTGCTCTTCTGCTTGCTTTATTCTCTCCTTTCTCTTTCCTCTCCATGTGTTTTGTCTCAGTCTCCTCCCTAACCTCCTCAACCCCTTCTCTCATGAGAAGGCTTAACTTCCCTTCTCTAAGTCTCCACCCATCAATGAACAATAGCTGCTATTTAAATGCAGCACCACCAGTGCTGGGGGCCACAGACCCCAATTTCACCCCAGCCCCCCTATCAATCAGCTCCCCAGTTTCACCACAGCCTCCCTATCAGTTTGTACTCACTGGACTTTTATGGGTTTCTGTTGTTTCAGCACCAAGTCTGTAGTATGTGAAGCAAAAAAAAAAAAAAAAAAATCAGACACTGTTTATCAGTCTTTGGATTCAGAGGTCTCTAATCCATCTCCTTCCTCCCTCTCTTTCAACTTTTGGAGTATTTTTTGTTTTATATATGAAATAAACAATTTTTCACTGCACTTAGCAGAAGAATTAGGGAAAAGTAAGTCAGAATTAACCTATGTTGTATACAATGATTGGGTTCCTGTGAGTAGTGTTCCCTGAACACTATCAAACTATTTTTTTTAAATTCTCAAAAATCATTTGTCAAAGGAATAGCTACCACAAAATTAGAATTTTCTTTGAAGTTGAAAAAATATTTATATGTTTTTATTAACTATGGGAGGAAATCATGATATTAAACCTTATGTCTAAAAATATACAGCATTTAATTTATTATTATTTTATTTTATGTCCTTTAAGATCTAATAGTTTTTATATTAAGACTATAATAGTTTTTTGTGTGAAATTTATTCTGAAGAAATCTATTTCATGTAGCTGTTACTGTAAATTGATTTTTTCCCCTTCATTTGCCTAGTATGCAAGGACACAATTGATTTTGTATACCTGTCTTGTACCCAGTCATCTTATAAAGTACATTTATTCATTTCATTAGTATTTTACTAGAATCACTTGGATTTTCTATGTATGCAATCATATTCCCAGCAAGAATGCTTTTATATTTTCTCCAAATATTAAAATATTTCATAAATGATATAAAATTCATTGTTTTATCTTAATAGTATAGCAATTCCTATTGCTTCATTAGCCTGGTGACCAAACAACAACTGAGAAAATCCTATCAATATGGGAATGCTTGAATAAATGTTGACTTGTCCACAAAATTGAATGCTCACTCACTGTGGAAATAAGTTAACTTGGATAGATTTCAACTATGAGGGTGAAGTAAGAAAAGCAAAATACAGTAATATGATACCAGTTTTCCAAAATGGAAGAGTATCCGTATGCAATTGTATATGTACATGATTTTCTACATCGGAAGAGCAAGATAGAAAAATATGTAAATTGCATTATATTTGCAGTGATAAGAGAAAATGGATATATAAGACAATAAAGACTGAATTAAGATACTCTATATTTAAGAAATAGCACATGTAAGAGAACCCCATTTATGTTAAGTTACACAGAACTGTGTAGAGACTAAGAGATAGAGCAATGTAAGCATTAATCATGATCTCAGATGGGGTTTCAATTTTTTTTAACTTTTTATGTTTCCTATGATATATCATCATAAAAATATAAACATCAAAATGGCACAAGTGGAAGAGGTTGTATCTACCTGCAGTGGGGAAATAGAAGGTTACTTCCTTCTTTTGCTTTGATATTGTAAATCGTAAGTAGAACTTGGCCAATATTGTGTGTCTGTTGTATCAGGGCCCAGATATCTATTGTATCAGGGCCCAGATGGGGAACCATAAGCTTGAGCATGCCAGGATGTGGCTGGTGATTTTTTTGCTTTCCTATTTTAAATATTTAGTAGGACTTGGACAATAGTATGCTAATTTAACATCTTATGCTATTGTTCCAACGCTAGAGTGGGGAACCTTACCTGGACCAAACTGGAGTGTGGTTGATAATGCCTTCATCAGGATTCATGATGGGAGAGGGGGCAAGGAAAAGGGCATCAAAGACAAAGGTGCAGGGGGACAGGGAGGTTAGATTTTTTTAGAGATTTGTTTGGATTGGATGAGAATGGGTTGAGATTCAAGTTTTTGGGGGAAGATTTTAGATTGAGCTTTTGGAGGAATTCAAGCTTTGGGGGGGAATCTAATAGAGCTTTTGTAAGAGATGATAGCTTTTGGGAGACTTCTGTTCAAGTTTTGGAAGAGAAAGTGGAAAATGACTTTGGAAGGAGATTTGAACTAGCTTTGAGAGGAGAGATGATCTGGCTTTGGGAATCTGATTTAGGTTTTGGCATCAGGAGCTGGCAGTTTTGCTTCTGAAAGAAAAGGACCCAGGGAGTTATTGCATCTTTTGGGACTCTCAGCATTCCTGTTCTTGAAAACTAGGAGTTGGATGAAGCCAGAGAAGAGGTAATCATGATAGACAACCCAGAAAGGAGAAAAGAGAGAGAGAGACAGAAAGAGACAGAGAGAGACAGAGAGATAGAGAGAGAGAATAAGGGAGGGAGGGAGAGACGGAGAAAGAGACAGAGAAAGAGGTTCAAGTTGAACCTCATGCTGGTAGCAGAATTTACTATCTCTGTCTACTGGTTGACTATAGTGACTGAGGGCAGAAAATGAGGACAGGAACTGGTGGCTTCTAACTTAACTACACTGAGACTGAGGTAAAATTCATGCAGATCCCTGTGGGCTAGAAGCAGAGTTCTTTTCTGTTTGAGATATTTGTGAAAATATGGACAGATATCAGGTGACAAAACAGGCAAAATGGGATGCTTAGCAAAACATACAAAGAGGGGTAGCTGACCCTATAAAGCCAATCACACACCAGGCTCTTTGTAGCCCATGCATGCAGTAGCAAGACCACATAAACCTTAAGAGGGAGGCAAAAACAGATTTGCTTATTAAAAGGACAAAACAAAAATCACTGAAGGGGTACAAGGAACACCTTTGGTAATCTTACCACACAGTCCAGTCTCTAGTCCAAAGAGCACATGGCTGCAGCATCCATGTGCATCCACAAAATGGCAGCTGCCCGACCTTCAAGCCAGATGAAGAAACCAAGATGGTGCCATCACTCATTCTTCCTTCACCACAAGTCAGAAAAGACCCAGATGGTGCTGTTGCTCCTTCTTCAAAAGCAGGAGATTCAAATCCAATGAAGAAAATAACAATGGCATCGCCAATTCTTCTCCAAAAAGTACAGCTCTGGGATTCTTTCAGCTCCAACTCCAAAGTGGCCCAGAAACCAGAAAAACTCATGCAATACAACAGCAACAACTACTTCAGATGTCTCACAAAAAAACACAGCAAGACACTTTAAGTCCAAAGACAATTTCCAAGCTTCACAGTTTTAAAGTTAAACCAAGTTGTCAAGTACCAAATTTCCAAGTCTGTTTGAACAAGTCACATGTTTTCTTGGGCTTCTCACTGGCCCGGACCCTGAGGAAGCCTGCTAACATGGCTCCCTTCTCTGCCCTGTTCCAGCACATGGCCGAAGCAGCCTTGAGACCGTTCAGCTTCCCTATTCCTCTGCTCTTTTCTCTGTTCTCTCTCTCTTCTCTCTCCTCTCCAAGTGTTTTTTTCCTCAATCTTCTCCCAAATCTCCTAAGCCTCTTCTCTCTCTAGAAGGCTTAACATCCCTTCTCCGAGTCTCGACCCACCAGTACACAATGGCTGCCATTCTAATGCAGACGCTGGGGGCATAGTCCCCCAATTTCATCACAGCCTTCCCACCCCCAACAGATTATTAGGCTCTGTTTAGTTTGTCTTTTACTGCTTGTAAATAAACCCCTGTTATTATCTTTCCACTAATATTTGATCACTGGGCAACTTCTTGCTTTTGGGTGGATGGAAACTTTATTGACTAAATTAAAAAGGGGCCGGGCATGGGGGCTCGTGCCTATAAGCTTCAGCCTATGAAGCAGCCAGGGCTAGGGATCGCGGTTCGAGTCACGCCTGGGGCCCGTAGCGAGACCTAGTTCCAAAATATAGCTGGGCGTGGTGGCGCGTGCCTGTAATCCCAGCTACCTGGGAAGCTGAGGCTGGTGATTGCTTGAGTCTGTGGTACCCCAGGCAACTAGAGCCTGTGGTTCCACGGGCAAAAATAGCGAGTCCTAGTCTAAAAAAAAAAAAAAAAAAAAAGGGTGACCCCTCACAGGATAACATACCCTTGTGAGTACAGTGAGTACATATAAAGCTTTGTTTGGGTCAAAGCTGCTAATGTTACATTGCTCAAAGAAAGCCACATGCTTTCAAGGTCTTGGAAATTCCTGCTTCCATTGAGTCTGTGGTTGCCAAGGAAGTGAGTATTTTGAACACTTAACACCACCTCATTTCCCACCAGATCTCACTTGAGTGTGCCAGTGAATAATAAGAGCTTGGAGCTTGGCTGATACCCTAGCAAGAAGCGACTTTTTTAGTGGATTAACAAAGAAACTGAAAAAAAAGAAAAAAAAAAAAAAACAAAACACCTTGAAGAGAAGAAAAAAGGGGGAGAAGGGAGAAACCTTAAACTATTTTGTGAAAGGCTGACTATCAGTGTTTTAGAGTAGAAATGAAATATATGATTAGGAATTTCTATATCATTTCCACCTGATGTTCTCATAGTCAGAAATAACACACATGTACATGTTCACACATGCAACATGAAGGAGAGGCAATTTCCTCTAAGGAGGCTTTCTTCTTAGCTAATGGAAACAAAAACAGCATAACAATGATAAAGGGAAGGAGAGTACTTTTTATAAAATCTATAGCTTTTAAAGGAAAAGCAAATGCTGCAAAACACCTTTTTTTGGTGCTAGTTAAATTCTGAACTCAGGTCAGAGGCTAAAGTTCACCTTTTTATTAGACGTTGATTTTTTTTGGAGGGAAAGATATAGAAAACCTTTTAAGAAATTAATGTCCACTCTCAATTCGTTTAAGAGGGTGATGATTTATTGGGTCAAGGGTGCTTTCATTTCCTTTTCTTTCAGTTTCCTCATCTGTACAATGAAAAGGTAAATGCAAAGATCTTCAAGATCTCTTTTACAGTAATTCTAATCTTCTGCAGCTCAATTATTTACCTCTTGAAAAATGTATTTTTCAAAGTGGAAAATCTATATCTTTATTTCACCTTATACTGACATCTTTATAGCAGCCGGAATATAAGTTCTTGTAGATAGTTCTTTTATCATTAATTTCCAGCTGTACACATATTAAATACATTTTAAGAAATTAAAAATATAGAGAAAATAAAAGAAAAATCACCTACATCCCACTAGTATTAACCTTTCATATCATATTTTCAGCAATTTCCAATACCTGTATATTATCATTTATTTTTAAAAAATATCTACCTAGTATTTTATCTATTGTGACATATCCCTGCATTAGAAATTATCTTCTAAAAAAAAGGAAATTATCTCCTAATTTTATCATCTGTAATGCTAGATGAAATTTAGCAATTTAAAAATTTTGCCTAAACCTATATTTTAAAACACTTTTTTAAAAAAAACGTTACATTATTTTGGCATGGGTTAACAATTAAATTCATGGACTTTGAGATTGAATAGCCTGAGTTTATAATCCTTGTCAATTGTTTTTCTTAGGCCCAGTGACTCCAGACAGGGTTTTAGCTCACTGAGCTTCATTTTCCTAGTCTACAAGATAGACATGACACTTATACTATCTATTTAAGACATATAAATAAATGAGATGATATTGTCTAAGTAGTATTTCTTATAAAGATTAAGTAAAATAATGGTTTTCTGCAGGATAGTGCTTCAAACTATAAATCATATGCTTAACTCCCATCTTAGCTTCTACCTTCTAGTGTCTATTTTTTTATTCCAAGGCAGTCCTCTTATCTCAGAGTGATGGACACATTTCACACACTTTTGGATCAGAAATCAAAGGCTGAAAATATTGACAATTAAAGTTCTGGTACTCTTGGTCTTAGTAGAAGAAAGACAAATATATATACATAGTAATTGTGTTACATATTATATATTATTATATATTATATATACACACATATATACACATAAATATAAAACAATTGTGCTTTCCCCCAAACTGGGTACATGACAATATAACATGGGCTCTAACAGGAAAAAAAAGGGTCAGCTGAACTTCCTGTGCATCACCAGCATTAGCCACATTGCTGGAGATGCCTCAGGGACCATTTGTGCTTTTTATGGCTGATTGGGGAAGTTAAGCAATAAATGGGATGCAGCAAAGCCCCCACAACCCATCCTTCTTGTGGTGACTTCTTGTACCTGAGGCCACTCTGCTGAACCCTTCATAATGGGTAATCCATTCAGCATGAACAATGACTCATTTGACAAACACTCATGATTCCTCAGGTACTGAAGCCCTATATGGCTGGTGGTGACATGAACACACTTTGCCATCTAAAGGAAGTAGAGCAGTTCTCATGCTCACAGGATATACATACTGCCTGTCTGCACACAACTGTGCCTAGCACAGTGTATCCTCATGTAAGAGCTCAGTGCACTTGAGATAACATCAGTATTTCCAATTTTCCACTTGTTAAAATAGCGAACATCCTGTGTGTGCATTTTTCTTTTGATGCATTTAACATCTTGTATCATTTCATTAAGACAGTTTTAAAGGTGCAATTATCCTTTTAAGTGTGGGCACTTTAAAGACTTAAATAAATTAGGCTATTTTGCCCTCAGAATGATTTAGCAAATGTACCTTAAATGAAAAGATAAACTTTCCTGTGTTTTTGTCAAAAAGAACAAATAAACAGCAAAGTTTTATATATATATGTAAATATATATAATAATTATATATATATGTAATATATAATTATATATATAATTTTATATATATAATTATATGTATAATTTTATATATAATTATATATATAAAATTATATATATATGTAAATATATATATATATATATACATATATATATATAGTCCAGAAAATAATATATATACACACATACATGCTTTTATTACAAAATTTGGAAAATTTTAAGGCAAGTTTTTTCTTTTTTTAGCAAAATTAGCTCTGCATCACTATTTTTAACATTAGTTAGTATACTATGGCATGACAGTATTTTATTTAGCCAACTCTTTACTAATAATCTAGGTTAGAAATACTATTTTTTTCTACTTGCTAAATTTTAATGAGTCTCAAAAGTATATTTGTGTGAATTTGTTCACATATGTCTTTAATATTATATCTTTATTCATTTTACTATATCTCAACCTGATATTTATAGCTTCTTTTAGGAAAACAGTGAGTTTATTTGAAAGTCATGAGATGTTCACCCCTTTTATTTATTATTACAATTGTTCCCTTTGAGATATTAAACAGAAGTCCTAGAAAAATACAAAAATAATTACAGTGTTGGTAGTTTTCCTTTTTCCTTTATGATGTTAATTGAAATGCTTCAATATATGGCCATTTTCTATTGATCTTAGATAACTACTTTTAAATCATACTATATAAATAACTTTCTATTACGAAATTTCTTAGATATTTTTAAGTTATAGGCAAATGATAAAATTCATCAAATGTTTTACTAGCATTTATTGAGATATTTACACATTTTTTTTCTTTTTATTTCTAATGTGATAAACTAAACAAATATATTTCTAAGGATAAACTCTTTTTATTTCCAGAATAAAATAAGTATGACTTTTCTTTCTATATACTCCATAGCTTTTTAATATGATCTAGGATTCAGTTTCTTAAAATTTTGTTTTTGGTGTTATAGCTGTCTCCCCCACCCCCACCCCCACCATCATCAACCATAACCTGAATACATACAATGGTTCAGAAATTATGTAGATTACTTTTGATCCTCTGTTATTTTAAAATTTTATTTAGCTGTGCTTTTATTGTGGTAATGTTGGTTTATAACACTACGTATTTTAGGAGTACAGGTCCACATCTCTTCAAATATATATTACCATACCGTGCCCATCACCAAGATACCAATAATCCTTTATGATAGTCTATTGGACCCCCTTTACCCTTCACTTCCATTCCCTTTCCCTTTCTGGTTCTGCAGTCAGAATCCAAGGGTTGGTTTTGTTTGTGCCTTTGCTTTGTCTCTTTATAGTTCATATGAGTAAAATAATACAGTATTTGTCTTTCTCCTCCTGACTTGTCTCACTTAGCATAATGTCTTTTAAGAGTCATTCATGTTATTGCAAATAGTAAACCTTCATAATTTCTTTTAGAGGTGAGTAGTAGTATTCCATTGTGTATACATACCATATCTTTATCCAATCATCTATGGATGGGCACTTCAGTTGTTTCCATAGTTTAGCTATTGCAAATTATGCTGTAGTAAAATAGTAGTTATTGTGTCTTTTCAAGTTAGTGTTTTCATATTCTCTGTATAGGTACTTAGAAGTAAGAATAAAATTCAGTCAATGAAAAAAAAAAGAAGTGCAAATTCTAAATCATATGATTGTTCTATTTTTAATATTCTGAGAAACCTCACTGTTTTATATAAGGTTGGGCTGGTCTGTAACCATTTATCTACCTCAATATAATAAAGGCCATCTATCACAAACCAATAGCCAATAAAATACTCAGTGATAAAAAGCTTCATTTCTTGTGTTAGTCTGATAACAGAAGTGGCGACAGTGGGCATCCTTGTCTTGTTGGTGAGAATGTGAGCTGTGAAACTTCTATGGAAAACAATCTGGATTTACCTTAGAAAACTAAAAATGGAGATACTATATAACCAGCAATCCCACTCTTGGGCATATATCCACAGAGTATGAAACCATCAATAGCAAACCCCAACAGGTTCCACAGTATTCACAGTAACGTTATTTATAATAACTAGGATGGAAACTGCCTGAATCTTCCTCAGTGGATGAATGGGTCAAGGTGTGGTGCATACACCCTGGGGTTTTGCACAACCACAGAAAAAGATGAAGTACTACCATTTAAAACAAAATGGAGGGAACTTTAATGAATCGTGTTACCAAAGTTAAAAATAAAATACTTAATTTTAGAAAAAAAAGAATTATGTGTGGCATTTAAGTCAGAATCATAAAAAAAGAACATATATTGTACATTCACATAACAGACTATTTGACGGCCTAAAATATTTTCAAAAATTCATGAATATCAGGAAATATCCTGAGGACTTTAAGGTTAAGAGGGGAGTGAGAAATAGACAAGGGAACAGAGGCATGGCAGTTGTAAAAAAATAAATAAATTAGCAAATTTTAGTTGATACACCACTGAAAATAAATTCTTAGGACTAATCTAAGATAAAAAATATATATATGAAAAAATATATTATATTTAGAAATCTCAACAACAAGACAAACAACCACTCTGCTAAAGTATCAGTGTAATATTGGATCTACCTCATTGTATAACCAACCACTTATTTATTACTTCAGCCTTGGCTCTTCCTCCGTAGTCCTTCCATTTACATGCAAATTTTTCCACCTTTCTAGAGAAAAAAGTTCAAAGATAAACAAACTAATAAACTATGGCTACTGCACCTGAGTGGAGAAATCCTATAATATGAAAAAAATAAAAAGACTGCTTGAAAAATAGAAAAAAAGGAAATAAACTTCCAAATAAATAAATCTTAGATATTAATTCTTTTTGGGATGTATTATGTATAAATATTTTCTCCCATTCAGTTGGATGTTTTTTCTTTTCTTAATTAATTATAATGCTATTCAGTAGCTTTTTAGTTTGATGTGGTCCCATTCAGTTGGATGTTTTTTCTTTTCTTAATGATAGTGCCGTTCAGTAGCTTTTTAGTTTGATGTGGTCCCTTTTACTTATTTTTGATTATTTTCCTTATCATTTTAAAGAAAAAGTCTATTGAAATCTATTAAAAATTGTAAGATATTTAAAGTGTAAGCACTCACAGTTATTCTTAAGGTAGATATTATAATCTCACTTTGAGAATGAATTCAAATAGTTAAGTGCCCAAGTCACAAAATATTTCTTTAAAATAAAACAAGTATTTAAATATAGATCTATTTAATTTCCAAGTCTACAATTTTAATCATTTCATTTGTCTCTATATTTAGTGGAAAGATGGGCCTGTAGATTATTTCTTAGTGCTCTATTTGACACAGCTTATTATCAGAGTTATACTGATCTAGTGAAACAAATTGAAATACTTTTTATCATTTTCAAAGTTACTAAATGTTTTCAATAGCATAGAAATAATTTCTCCAGTTTTGACAAAACCTATTTTATTATTCTTAAAATGTGTGCATTTCTGTCTAACTTTTCTTCATCAAACCTGCTTGAATTCACTCATTTGTCTTGTTAATTAGTAAAACTAAATTTATGCATTATTATGTTTTTTTTTCTACCTTGTTTTACTTTGAGGATTCCTTTTGTTGACTTCTTAGATCAAATGTTTATTTCACCAATTCACTGAGTTGATGACAGTAGTGTGACCACAGCTGTGTATCAACTACCACCTAGTGTAGTCATGTTTTATTATAACCACCATCTTTTTTTCTTTCACATTTCCAAGTACAGGTAAAGTGACCCACCAATGTAACAGAAAAATTTCATGCAGTCATTAAAATAAAAAGATGACATGTACAGCTCAAAAGCCATGTAAGAAATTCAGCAATTAATTAGGTGTATGACAATAGAATGATTTTTGGGGAGTGAAGGGAATGTGGATGTGAAAAGTTCACTAGGAGAAAACGAAAAAGGATTTTACCCTTTTCCACCACACCTGCACTTTTATGGGTCATAGAATTAAGTAATCAAATCATGACATAATGTTTTTTTTAATTAGTCTATTTTAACTAGTGTATCAATTATAAGCTTATGTCATTAATAATCTAAATTACCACAAAAGTGATTTTCAGGAAAATAAAAATTTTAAATATGGTATTATTAGTATGTTCTAAAGATCAGAGTACCTTAATGATCTAGGAACAAAAAAAAATTATCACTAAAATAGATGATAATTTCAGCAGCCATAGTAAATATTTCATAACAAAATAAAGCAAAGGAATAGCAAAATAGATGAGAGAACTCAGTCCCTCATTTATAATAATAATAATTACATAATAGTAATAATTATCATTCTGTGAAGCATTCCCATTTTCCTCTGTGCAGTGTCCCTCAATAGTATATTTCTTATAACTAGATTTGTTTCATCACCTCTGTGTCATCAAGCTTGGACATTTGCTTTGCTCTGGTTGGGTAGTAAAATGTATTCAGTGTGGTATCTGCACTAGAACTTTCAGAGAATTCTCTTTCCTTCTCCTTCAAAATGAAGACATCATAGATGGGGGCTGCTCCTTCAGTCCTGGTTCTCGTCTAAAATTCAGATGGAAAAGCCTCAGTCTAACAGGAATGGCCATGTAACATAACAGAAAATAATCTTTTCTTCTTGAAATGTTGGGATTGTTGTCATGAAAAAGGAATCTTAGTACACTGACACAGCAAACTTGATAATTATCCTCAAATTCGGGGGGGGGGGGGGGAGGGAGGGAGGAAGGGAGGGTGGAAGAAAAAAGAAAAGTGGAAACTTATTAGATGCAGAATGTGGGATAGAGTAGGGAATCCAAACCTTATGAAAGAAATTGGAAAAAAAAATTGACTGGATTGGAAATACATTAAGTTACAGATTAACTAGGGAAGAATTGCATTCTTTATACTGTGATATGTTTCCATTGAGGAATGTGTTACTATTTATCTCCCTCCTGCTTTTCCTTAATGCAGTTTTGCAGATTTTTTTTTCCCTATCGTTTTTCAATGTTTCCTTTACTGAAACTGAAAGTTATGTTTATTTTAAATATTTATTTTTTTCAGGATATCATCCAAATTTAATCTGCAATTTGTAAATTCAGGTTTAATCTCCTAGTGGAATGCCTTTCAAGTTTTACATTTGAAAGTTCTCATACTTTGGTGTGATATAGTCATTAACAAGTTTATTTAGAGTAGCAATTCCTGATCTCTACCTGTTTGAGATTATAATTCAATGAGATTTAGAAATCCTCAGTTTAAATAAAGTTTTAGAAAATTCTGATTTAAAGTAAGTAATTATGCATACTTTGCTTATAAAGACTTTGCTTTTCAGTGGTTTCCAGAAGTTTCAGTTGTTTTTTCTTTTCTTTTGCTTTCAAGTGAGGAAAAAATTCAGCAATATTGAAATAAAAATTCCCCTCTACTTCTCATGCTCCAGAAGGCTGAAAAATGAAAATGGAAGATGAAGCTGTACCAGGGTAAGAACCATAATTTCTTAATTGTTACTGGTCTTCCCAGTTTAGAACACTGTGTGCAGCAAGTGTGGGGTAACTCAGCTCTTACTGAGATCATACATCTTTTAATATGTTATTTCCAAGATAATTTGGGGAAATTATGACTTGAAATAATGATTCCCTTATCCCTGAGCTTGGATATTCACAGCGTATAACCTCCTCCTAATCTAAATTTGAAAAACACATGGCATAGGAATTTCAGAACCATTATCTTCTCTATAAAAATAAACATGAGTTTTTCACTTCCTGCTTCTAAGAAAGAAAAGGGGAAAACTTGTCTAAGTAATCACGATTTAAAAAAAGTTATTTTACTTTTTGTAGAAGTATTATAATAATTTTTTTTTAAAAATGGTTATTTAAAAATAAAAGCCAAGCCATAGAATAATTTATGAGGACATTATCTCTGAAACTCATTCCTATTATTTGAAAATTAATTGCACATTGTTTTTCAGCTAGAAGAAAAAAATAGAACATTTGGCTTAAACAAAATCAAAGCATAAGTTCCCAAACTGCTAGGATATTTCAGAGAAAGAAATTAAAAACTTAACCTCATCTAACCACTCAAAATTAATATTCATCTTGAGTACATATCTTTGTGCTCCTTTTATAATCATTGTCATAATTTCTAAATTTGGTCAATGGTCCAGTTTTTTAAATGGACTTCTGGATTCTAGTCCTCAGGGATGAAAATTATTACTATGTATTTTAACTGTATAACAAAAATATGTGTGTATCCTGTGTGTGTAGTTTATTTTTTACTGAAAATACAAAGTATTCAAATAATAAACAGCTTCTATCCAAAATAATACATATAATAACTCATATTGTTTATAGGTTAAAATATTGGTGATAATATTGACTTATAATATTGTATAGATTGCTGATCGATAGCATTTTAATTCAATATCTATCTATTATATATTTATATTATAATCTCCATAAAAAATCTTATCTCCTTTTTATACACCACCATACAAATGACCTCCTTACCTGACTCACCATCCTCACCTACTTCTCCTATGGTAACTACCATTTTTCTTTTATAATATAAGAACTTTTGTTTTGTTTTGGTTGTGTATTTTGTTTACCTTCCACATATGAGGTAAATCATATGATTTTTGTCTTTCTCCAGCTAACATTTTGTTTAGCATAGAACCCTCAAGTTCATCATTTTGTCACAAATGGCAAGATGTAATATTTATTTTTATGTCAGAGTGGTATTCCTTTATATGTAATATATAATTTATCCATATTTACGTATCAAATATGTTCAGATGTACAAATATACATATTACATATCACATATTTACATATCACATCTTCTTTATCAATTTATCTTCCAACAAACCCTAGAATTGTTTTCATATCTTGGCTGTTGTAAATGATGTTGCTCTAAAAATAGTAGTGCAGATATAATTTTGAATTACTAGTTTCTTTATTCCTCAGATAAATACTCAGAAGTGGAATAACTGGATTATACAGCTATTCTTAATCTTTCACCTCATCTTCATACTGTTTTCCATAGAGGTTACACCAATTTACATTTTGTTTTATTTTTTATGTAGTTGAGAGCATACTGCATATTTAATTTTATTCTCCTGTTTACTTGATAAATAGGAGAAGAAAATACATATTAATAAAAATTATAAACATAGTTTAAGTAATAATGAATATGCTAATAAAAATTAAAGTTAATGATTTTGATACTGTATTTCTTATCAAAACAGTAATTAAAAATAAAATGTAAAGGTCATACACAGCCAAGAAAAAAGATGAAATAGTGGCATTTGAGACAAAATGGACAGAGCTCATTTCATTATGTCAAGTGAAATAAATCAAAAAGTGAAAGACAGATATCAGATAGTATCACTAATCTGTAGAATATAAATAACCAAAGAACATACACAAATAAAGTATAATAGGAATGAATCTTGAACTCCATGAAAGAAAGAAATGGTTACCAGAGGGAACAGAGTGGAGGGAGAATAGCTTGGAGGAGGGAGGTTAATGGGAAATGGGCATACGTGGCTTGGTGAGTGGAATGTATACACTTAGGGAAGAGCAAAAAATGTAACCCTACAAATTAAAAGTATCTGGAACAATTACTTTTTGAAGCTACTCTTGGCTTAGAATCACTTAAAAATAATCAGCAGCCATATTTGTCTACTATTGCTATAAAAATGCCATGTATCCATGTGTTCAATAGTTTGCAATAGCCATGTAAAGGCTCAGAACTAATGCATTTTTACTATCACACACACACACACACACACACACACACATATATACATAAAGTAGGTCACATGGCTAAATCCAATATCAATGGGCAACATGTAGATTTTCTGCATAGAAGTTGTCATGGGGAAAGGGAGAATGTTTTCTGAAAAATAATCTTATTTCTATAGTAGCAAATGAGGCAAATTTGTCCTTTTATTTATTACATAAGGAATTTATTTTTATTTACTATGTCAAAAATTATGTAAAATGACAAGTTATCAAGAGACAACTTTAAAAGAAGTTATTAAACTTCCTTAATTTTAATCTTAAAATTATTAGTATTTTTATTCTAAGAGAACTTTGCATTGAAAAAAATCTCAGACAAAACATATAGTGTATATTTTATAAAAATGATAATATGTAAGCAACTATGATAAGTTTGCAGAATTGAAGGTTATCAATAGTTACAAATATTTTTTAATTCAGATGTCTCCATGTACTAATCACTGGGGTATTGTTGTGTTTAATATCATACTCTTTTTTGAAAAAGATGGTAAATAAAAGAAAATATCTGAGAGTAAAGTTGGAAGAATGAGAAGATACGTAGACAACTGATGCTCTTTTAAGGAAAGGTTTTCCTTTGTGAAAATGAGGTAGACTCATTTGAGTCAATCTAAAGTGCATAGTGTATATGTCAAATCATATTCTTCAAAGATCTACAATCCTAATACCTTCCATGTGTAAATGTTGTCTTATATGACAAAGGTGTCATCACAAATGTGATTAAATTTTGAGGTTAAATTTGAGGTAAAATTTTTAGGTGACAGTGTTGTTCTGAATTATCTCTGAACCCTAAACAGAGTTTCTAATGTCCTTATGAAATAGAGGTAGAAGCCGATTATTTACTACAGAAGAGAACAAGGCAATATGTTCATAGAAACAGAGTTTAGAAAGATGCACTTTGAAGATGGGGAGAGAGGTCATTAACCAAGGAATACAGGCAAATCTTAAGTTTTAAAGGTCAAGCAAACACACAGCCTATAGCCTCCAGAGGTAATGTGGGTCTACCTAGATCTTGATTTCAGATCAGTGATACCCATATCAGGCTGGTCTCAAGAAGTATAAGAATTCATTTATATTGTCTTAAGCCATAAAGTAGGTGGTGATTTCTTAGGAAATGAATACAAAAGGGACCACAGAAAGTTTGTAACATTTCCCAATTGACAGGTGAGAAGATTCACTCTGAAAAAATGTCATTGCAATATTTTCTTTAATATGTGACAGTGTTATCAGGTCAAAAAGGACAAAAGCCACCAAAATGCAGTTTGCCATCCAGTTTTTTTACCAGATCTGTTTCACCAGTGTGTAGCAGTTGCTAAATTCACAAAACAGTTTAACATCAGGTTTTATTAACAAGAGAAATTAATCAGGAAAACAAAGTCTTCACAGCCACAACTGGCCAGTTATCTTACCCTAAACACCATTTAGTCCAAAGTCCCAAACACATGTCCAAAATGGTACCCCTTTGCCCCTCCAAACCTCAGAGGCAGGCACTTTTACAAAGTCTAGTCTTTCTAAGGCATCTTTTCTTTTCTTCTTCTCTCTCCAGAGTTCCATGCCACTCCATTTCTCCAAGGTGCTTTAAACTATTCCCACAGTTGCTGATGCACAAATCAGCTTTCCAAATCCCTGACCATCTCCAGGTACCAGCTCAGTATTTCACCTTGCTGTGATGCCACACTTTCTATACTAGCTACTCTACTATTCTGTCAGTCACCAGGGCTCCTTGCCACCTCCAGTTCACTTTTGAGGGAGCTTTCCCTGGCTAGGTCACATAGGCCTTTTCTCTCAGTCTGCCATTCTCGTCTTTTTCCTTTCCTTTTACTTTGTTTCTCCTATCCTTGCCCCTTCCTTTTATTTGTCTGTTGGCACATCAAGCTTCTTCTCGCATGTCTTTCTCTTAGACCCCACCCTCCAGGGTATTTTGGTGCCAATAGAATTTTTACCTGCATCACTCACTACCCTGTACCAATAGTAGATTAATTGAGCTTCTTTGAGAGCTAAGTGTGATTTCCTCATATGAGGAAATTTGTGCTGAAATCTGGAAATAGAGATATTCATCTTGTTATAAAATTTATGTCTACCAAAAGATATTAAAATCCTAACCACCCATACAGGTGAGCGTGACTTTATTTGGAAATAGATTTGTTGCAGTTTATCAACTTAAGATTGATATTAAGACATTATTAAGGTGAGTTCTAATCCAATATAACCTGGACATGCTATTTCTGCCAACCCTTTGAACTGTGGGAAAATACAATATTTTGTTGAAGGCACCCATTTTGTGGTTTGGTTTCAGCAGGCATAAAATATGAATACACAGATATGCATGAGAATTTGTGAGAAAAGCTGCATCACATCTTTTTTTCAGTAAAGCATATTTTGGGTTGCTACACTCTCAGTTCCTCCTGATTATTAGTCCTAAAGGCTAATGCATAGACTTTGTTCTGGAATTAGTTTTAGTTAAATTTTATTTTACTTATATTTAAATTTTAAATTCATAAATTCTTAAGTTTTAATTCTTTTGCAATATCCTTTATGTTTTCCTTAATTTATTTATATATAAATTTCATATCATTGTGCTCCCAGGGATTTACCCCTTCACCTTCCCCTCTCCTCCCCCCCCCCCTTTTCCCTCCTGCCCAAAGTTGTATGCTTCAGTTTGGTGATGAGCTTGTTTTGACTTTTCCTTGAGGCTTTTGTTTATTTTTTCACTATATCCCATATATTAATGAAACCATTTGGCTTCTGTCTTTTTCTTTTTGACTTGTTTCTGCTAATATGATTTCTACTAAGTACATCCATGATGTAAAATCATTGAATTTGTCATTTTTAATTGATGAGTAATATTCCTTTGTGCATATATACCACATTTTTTTTTCACCCAGTCACCTGTTTTGGGCATTTAGGTTGCTTCCATGTCCTTGCAATTATAAGTATGCTGCAGTAAACATCTGAGCACAGGTGTCCTTTTATACCTACATTGAGGTCTCTTTTGGGTAGATTCCCAAGAGAGCAATTGCTGGGACAAATGGTAGTTCCATTTTCATTAGCTTGAGGGTCCTCCACACAACTTCCCATAGTGGCTGGACCAGTTTACATTCCCACCAGCAGTGTAGTAGTGTTCCTTTCTCTCCATCCCTCGCCAGCAATTCTTGTTACCCGTTCTTTGGATGTGGGCCATTCTTACTGTTGTAAGGTGGTATCTCATTGTGGTTTTGATTTGCATTTCCCTTATTGCTAGTGATCTTGAGCAATTTTTCATGTGCCTGTTGGCCATTTGTATTTCCTCTTTGGATAAGTGTCTTTTTAGTTCTTCTCCCCATTTTTTGATTGGGCTTTTTGTTTTGCTTTTGTTTAGTTGAGTTCCTTGTGGATCTTCATTATTAAATCTGTATCACTCTGAGGAGACCAAATTTTTTTTTCCCATTCAGTTGGGATTTTAGTTTTTTCTGTTGTTTCTTTTGCTGTACAGAAGCTTTTTAGTTTGATGTAATCCCATCTGTTTATGTTTTCCTTTATTTTTTGCCATCTGTAGGTGTTTCCAGAAATGAATTTCTCAATTGTAATTCATGGAGGGTTTTACCCAAGTTTTTTTCTATGTATCTTATGGTTTCAGGTCTGACCTCTAAGTCTCTTATCCATTTTGAGTTGATTTTTGTGCATGGTGTGAGGGAGTTGTCTTGGTCCATTTTTTTTTTTTTTTGCATGTCTTAGTTCAATTTTCCCAGCACCATTTATTGAAGAGGTTATCTTTTTTCCAAGGTAAGTTTTTCACTCCTTTGTCAAAGATTAGTTGACTATATATGTGTGGTTTTATTTCAGGGCACTCAATTCTCTTCCATTGGTCTGTCTGTCTGTTTTTGTACCAGTACCAAACTGTTTTAATTATTATGATTTTGTAGTATAGTTTGAAGTTTGGAATTGTAATACCGCCATTCTCTTTTTTTCTGGTCAGGAGGCTTTTTGATATTCAAGGTCTTTTGTTATTTCATATAAATTTCAGTAATTTTTGTTTTATCTCTTTAAAAATGTCATTGGAATTTTTATTGGAATTGCATTGAATCTGTAGATTGCCCATATCAAAAACTAAGAAAATAACCAAAAAACCCCCTAATCTACCAACTCAAAAAATTAGAAAAAGAGCAACAAAACCCCCCAAACTCAGCAGAAAACAAGAAATAACAAAAATAAAGAAGAAATAAATAACCTAGAAGCTAAAAAGACTATCCAGAAGATCAACAAAACCAAAAGCTCTTTCTTTGAAAAATAAATAAAGTTGATAAGCCCCTTGCAAAGCTCACAAAGGAAAGAAGAGAGAAAATTCTAATAAACAGAATCACAAATGAAGGAGGAGAAATTATATCAGACATAAAATAATCCAAAGGATAATAAGAGATTGCTATGAACAACTATATGGAAATAAATACAACAACCTGGATGAGATGGATAGATTCTTAAAAAGATACAACTCCTCAAAATTAAACAAAGAAGTTATAGAGAACTTAAATAAACCAATCACTAGTAGTGAAATTGAAGCAAGCATCAAAACTCTTCCTAAAAACAAGAGCCCAGGACCGGATGGCTTTACAAATGAATTCTATGAGACATTGAAAGATGAAATAATGCCTGTGGTATTAAAGCTTTTCCAAAAAATTGAGAAAGAAGGAAAACTGCCAAACACATTCTATGAAGCAAACATCACACTCATATTAAAACCAAATAAGGACAGCTTCAAGAAAGAAAACTATAGGCCAATTTCCTTAGTGAACATGGATGCAAAAATTTTAAACAAAAGCCTGGCAAACAAAATCCAACAATGCATGAAAAGCATTATTCACCATGACCAGGTGAGATTTATCCCAGGGGCACAAGGATGGTTCAACATCCAAAAAATCAATTAACATAATATACCACATCAACAAAGGGAAAACCAAAAACCACATGATGATATCAATAGATGCAGAGAAAGCATTTGACAAAGTCCATCATCCATTCATGATAAAAGCTCTTGAAAAATCAGGGATTAAAGGAATTTACCTCAACATAATAAAAACCATCTATGACAAACCTATTGCAAACATCATCCTAAATGGGAAAAAACTAAAATCATTCCAGTTGAGATTATAGAGCCAGGCAAGGATGCCCACTCTCCCACTACTCTTTAACATTGTACTGAAAGTTCTAGCTAGGGCAATATGGCAAGATAAAGACATAAAAAGGATACAAATAGGTAAAGAGGAACTGAAGCTATCATATGCTGATGACATTATTCTATATAGATAACCCAAAAAAATCCACAGAAAGATTGCTTGAACTAATAAACCAGTTCAGTAAGGTAGCTGGAAACAAAACCAACAAACAGAAGTCGGTAGCATTCCTATATGCAAAAAGTCAAATAGAAGAAGAATAAATCAGAAAAATAATCCCATTTACCATCGCACCAAAAAATTAAATACCTGGGAATAAACCTAACAAAAAATGTGAAAGAACTATACAAAGAAAATTTTAGAATGCTGCTAAAAGAGATAGAAGACATAAGGAAATGGAAAGACATTCCCTGTTCATGGATTGGAAGAATTAATATCATCAAAATGGCCATCCTACCAAAGGCAATCTACAGATTCAATGCAATCACAATAAAAATCCAATGACATTTTTAAAGAGGTAGTGCAATATCCTTTATTAATGCATCTCACCAAATTTTCCTCTCTTCCTCTATCTCTCTATATGTGTCTGTCTCTGTATCTGACCTTTTCTTGCCCACTTCCTATGCCTTTCTCCCAAGAGATCTGTAACTGTAAAGTCCATACTTCACAGAGCACAATATAGATAAGATTGCTTTTAGCAAAAGTGCATTGTTATGGGCTATCAGTGACAGTCTCCACAAGACCCAGTGAGAGCAGATTCTATTAGGTAACTGGGAGACCACTAATGGTTAGGAACAGTTAGAAAGCTCTTCATTCTGTATCTTCATTTTCCATCCCTCTCACCCTCCACCACACCACCTGTGCCATTACTCCCTCTGTCTCCCTCCCCCTGTTGCCTCTGGTAATTATTAAGTTCTGTCACTAAGTCCAAGATTTATTTTGCCATGTATATATTTTTGTTATTTATATTCATAGACAAGTGAAGTAATCTGATGTATTTCACTTAACATGATCACCTTAAGGTCTATCCACTGTTTTCAAATTCATCTTTTTCATTTTTGTCCCTTAAGTCACAATTTTATCATTGAGTATAAACTCTGCAATTTCTTTTTTTATATTCATCTTAATTTCATGTATTTTTTAGATTAACTAATTTACTTTTAATTGAGTAATACTGGGATACCCCCAGCAGGTATTACCCCATAAGATCATCCACTGGAGACCATTACAGTTCATTATGTGTCATTGTGTTCCCTTATCTTTTTATTCTTACCCTCCCTACCCTCCCTTCTTCCTACTTAGTGCTTCAGTTCTGTAGTCAGATATCAAGGATTAGATTTTAAGCTTGTTTTTTCCAGTTTGTTCTCAACTGCAGAAAACAGGTCCCGAGCATTTAAGTCAATCATTATATCTTATTTGCTATATTGTTTAGCCACATATATCTCTGATATCTGGCTGTTAATTTAGTTACTTTATATTCCACATATTTGTTACACCATATAGTATTTATCTTTCTCCTTCTGACTTATTTCACTCTACAATTTTGTTATCCACTTGTCTATTGAAGGTACTTAGGTTGGTTCCATGACTTGGCAATTGTAGACAGTGCTGCTATATGCATAGGTGCGCTTAAATGTTATTTATTAGATTTTCCATATTTTAAGGTTAATACATAATCAAAACCACAATTAAAGTTTATTTCTGAAAGACAAACTAGTGAGGTGATACCGGGTAGAGTGACAGCAGTAGGTAGAGTGACAGCAGGCTGGTGGGTGAAGTAGAGACAATAATTTGTTTGGTTTCTTTGATGTGGAGCATTTCATAAATATGGAAAGTGTAAAGTTATTTCCACCAACTTTTGCTGCATTTACTGCTGAGAGATGACTTTTTTGTATGATGTAAATAATAATTTGACTGGGCAAAGAAAGTTTCATGTCTTCTTACTTGCTCGGCCACTGTTCTGTTTGGAAATCAGAAAACTGTTAAAGTTATTTTAAAGGTACATATGTGCCAGGTAGCATAGGTATTTTTCCCAAAATAATTCACTTAATCCCCTTAAGGTAAGTGTTATTATTATAAGTACTTTTCAGGCAAGAATGCTGAGAAAAATTTTAATCAGCAAATCACAGGTATAGGTGGCTTAAAAATAGAGCAAATAAGATAATAATTGTTGGCTTTTAAGTTCTGGGCACCTGTTTCTTCTGTTAAGAAAAAACTGAAAAAAAAAAAAAAGGATATGGAGTAACAGTATCTCTGTCAGACTGGAAATTTGTTACTTAAATCTTGTTTCTTGCATATTGGAAAATTGCTATTTCTTACACTTGGAACTGGTGAGTATATGTGTACATGTGAGTGCATGGCATACTGTTTATTTAAATGTATTTATGATTAACATTATATTAGCTAGATTTTTTGTTATAAATATATATTTTCTTATTATAGTGAACCTAGATTTATTTTCCAGAAACTGACTTTTTCTCTCTGTTCATATACAGTTTCAACTGATCAAGTGCCCATTACTTGGGCTCTTTCGCTGAACACTGAGGACACAACAGAAAACTACACACCACCTCTCTGTCCTCGGCTTCATTTTTACTGGACTTGCTAGAATGTTAGGACACAGTTCAGTGCTTCCAATGCCCCAGAAATCAGAACAGGGTATGTCTTGAGTCCTAAGCTAGTCTCAGCTGGTCATTCTTGTATTTTCTTCTCTTCTTCAGTAGTATGAACAGATACAAGCAACCCCCCAATTAACCCAGCCAAAGGGATTCCCTAAAAGTTCTGAGCTATGGGGAGCAGAGGTTTGGTGTCTGCTGGGCTCTAAAGGTTGCTGGCTTATCTGGGCAGCTGGTCGGTCACCCGGTCCCTTTTTTGATCAGACTTTTTCCTAAGCTGTAGCCATTTGTTTGTATGAATGCAGATGTCAGGATTTTTATTTATTCTCTTCATCCTCTACTGAAATACAATTAAAAGGTCAACCAAGGATCCTCAACAAATTGTGCTGGGTTGAGGGGAGAGGAAGCAGAGGGAGCGCTTTGTCTGTGGATTAGCTTGTTTACGACAGGGCTCAAAAACATTTTGTTTCAAGCAGAGTTTTATGCATTTGTCAATAAAGCCAGGCTTGGAAAGGGCAAAATTCAGCCTGTTTGTCATAGAGTCCCCACATGCTTAAGAATCTAGCCGCAGCAGAGGGGCTTGAAAATGTCGGTACTCATCCCAATAACACTCCTGCTCTGGTCATATGCTAAGAATGAATGTAAGCTGCTTTGTTCTAGGAGACTGGGATAAAGGACTTGAGTGCAAGTATTTACACCCAGATATACAAATAAAGGAGTGAGGAAATAAGATAAGGGAGGGAAGGCAGTCAATATAGGACATGTCAGTGAGGAGGTTACTACCCAGGATATTTGCAACTCTGTCTGGGGATCAAAGGAGGTTATCTGGTATATGCCTCATCATTATCCTACCTAGGAATCAGTGAAGCTGCAGAATATATGCAACAGCTTCCTTTGTCATCGGCAGACAGCTTTTCTCAGGGGTTCAGATTCCATAACCTTCTAGTTGAGTATTTCTTTCCTTGAAAAAAAAAAAAAAAAAAAAAAAAACACAGCAGAAAACTACACTGCTAGCAATATGCATACAGAGTGGGTCTAAGATTACCGACCTAGTTAACAAATCTAATCCTGATGGGAGGGTGAGAGCAAAAGCCGATATCATCAGATTTGGCCCTAGCTTCTTATCAGAGTTGCAAGGATTGGATCACTGAAAGGGTTACTGATCAAAAAGGCCTCTATGGGGGCCTGAGAATCAGGTGTCAGGACTGGACATTTGAATCAGACCTCAGAAAACAGGGAATGAACAAAACCTAATTAGAGGTTGGAATTAGCTGCCTATGGGCCTCCTGTTTCTCAAGTTGCCTTAAATGTATATGTGTATAAATAAATTATTTTCTAACTCATACAAATCTAGAAAGCTACCTAAGAATCCAGATTCTAGCATCCATTTAAAAATAAGACAAAACCATTTGACCCAGGAATCGCTCTTCTGGGAATCTACCCAAAGGAGACTGCAATACTTATACAAAGGGACACCTATACTCAGATGTTTATTGCAGCACTATTTATAATTGCAAGGACATGGAAACAACTCAAATTTCCTAAAACAGATGAGTGGATGAAAAAGATGTGGGATATATACACAATGAAATATTACTCATCAATTAAAAATGACCAATTGGATGAATTTGAGATATGGATGGACCTAGAAGAAATCATATTAACAGGAACAAGTCAGAAAGAAAAAGACAGAAAACAAATGGTTTTACTAATGTGTGGGACATAGGAAAAACCAACAAAAGGCTAGGAGGAAAAGTCAAAACAAGCTAACAACCAAACCAAAGTACACAACTGGGGGTGGGGGGAAGGGTGGAAGTGCACAGGGAGGGAAGGTGGTGGATGAACCCCAGGGAATACAAAGATGTGACACACACACACACACACACACACATATGCATATGTATATAAGTAAATTATATATATTATTTAAAGATAAATAAAAACGAGACAAGACAAAACACTAGAAGTTCTAACACTTTTAGAGCTGCTTTTTAGTGAGGCCTCAACATTTAGGGACCAAAGAGTTGACCTTCTACCACGAGTGGGGCATAGACATCTTCTATCACAATCTCAGTCACCCCCTAAGCTGTTTCATGGCCATCGAGACTGAGAATCAGTTGCATTTCTCAGAGCATTTGTACTTTTTCTTTTCTCATATCCCACTTCACTCACTGATATGCCCTGCTTGGCTGCTGGGTAACCCCTGCTTTCTATAATCTACCGCCTTTACAACCACCATCTAAAATTAGCCCACAAGTGAACAACTGGTTTTCAGAGTTTCCTGACCTTCTGTGATCCCATCCCCAGAGTCCAGAAATTGTTTAATTTTTGATTCTTGCTAAGGACATTGAGGCATCTACCATTATCTTGACCCAAACCCTCTTGACTCACACCTCACTACTTTAATGCTATAACACGTTTTTAAAGCAAATTGATCAATTGTATTATCCAGACAACTTCAGAGGGGTTACAGTTTCCTTTCTGAACCAAACTCCTTATCTTCTCACCCAAAGCTGATTGTCCCTTTTGATTAGTGGTCAATTAAGCAACAGTAGATTTATGTACATAGCTCTTGTATGTACAACCAATCCATTGGCAAGATCTTTCTATTACCGTCCAATTTTCCCTTTGTACCAGGTGTTATATTCCATCTCATTTCCAAAGTTATCACTACAGCACAGGTCACTAATGCTTCTAGATTTTGTTAGTGCTCCCCTAATGGGGTTCTCTGATGCTACCATTACTCTCCCACAAAGTGTGCTCATCACAGCAGCCAGTGTGATTCTCTTGAAGTGTCAGATCAGGCCATTCCTTTCATTTCCTCTCTGATTTCATCTTGTTCTGCCCCTAATGTCCCTATTCCCAGTCAACCTATTCTAGCTACAATCACTTTCTCGCTTTTTCCCTGAAGACCTTAGACATTCCTATTTCTTGGGTTCTATCTACTTAGTGTTTCCTCTGCCTGGCATGCCATTCCCCTCTTGTGCGAAATATAGAGTCTCATCTCTTCTAGACACAGATTAGATTTTATCTTCTGAATAAGTCTTCTTGGCCCACTTTGTTAACATTGTAACCTATTATCCGATTCTCAGAAATTTTAGTTTTTATTACTCTCATACTACTACCACCATTTGATAGATTTTGTTCATTTACTTGTTATCTGCTCCTCACAGAAATTCTGTCTATTTTGTTAATTAATTTATCTACATTCCCTAGAATGGAACATGATCTTGAGTAACTGCTCAGTCATATTGATTGGATAAATCAATCATGCTTTTCCTTGCCCAGTTCTTTCTTCACAGGATAAGGAATTTCTTATTAATATCTTAACTAAATCTAGCATGTTTTCAGACCTGCCTTTTTACATCCTCCAAGAAGCCTTGCTAATTATTCTTGTCCAGTCTGATTACTACATTCCCTGAAGCTAAAATGATAGATGCTCTGCCCCACCCCCCCATTTAGAAAAGAACACAGTATCCATAAAATTGAGGGGGGGGATTGTATGATCTCCATTACAATTTTAACAAATATTTGAAGAGAGAGGGAGTGACCAAAATAAAAAAAAACATAAACAAAACCTAAAGTCAGTGTTATGATACCATCTATGCTGAAAAGCTGTTTTCTCTGAACTTCCAGAAGAGAACTTCTATTCTTCGTTTCTTGCATAGGCAAACATAAGAAGAACATTCAAAAACCACCAATTTAAGTGTATTGACTAATTTTTGCTGTACAATAAACTACCCCAGCACATAGTGGTTATAAAAAGAAAGTATTTTTATTGACCCTAGATCTAGGAATCAGGAGTCCTGTTGATCTGGGCTGGGCCCCTGATGTCTGCTGGGTTTGCTTAGGTGTCCTCGCAGCTGGTGAATTAACACAAGGTTGGCTAATCTACGATGACTTCACTCGTGGAAAGTACTTGGTAGAGGTTGGGAATGAGTGGGCACATGCTTAATATTTTCTGAAATGCTAGGTTGTGTCCTCTTATGGGTATGGGGTGCCCAGAGTGTGTCTGGAAACACAAAGTATTTTGGGGTTGGCAGAAGCTTAAATTTGGGTAATATTTTGCATTCTCCTGAAACCTCACATTTTAAGTTTTGATTTTAATAGAAAAGTTGGGGACAGAAGATTAATGACAATATCAACATCTTTGCATCCCTACTGATATATTAGTGGAAACCTTCAAATATGAAACCAAAGAACTTTAAAGGACAACATCCCACCTTGTTTAGAAAGCACATGGGTTGCATTTAACCACATGCAGCAAAAGCATCACCTGTCAAGCCCAAGGAGAGGAAACATGGGTGCCAATTTCTTTTTGCTCCTTTAAGCAGTCAGAACCCAAAAATGTCTTCAAATTCACTAAGTTCTACACTGGGGGTAAAGAAATGGCATGTCATGTACCTTAAGCGTTAAGGCAAAAAGGAAAGGACTAGAATGAACACAGGGGAAAAGCCAGGATTGCTGATGAACTTGAGGGAATTTTTGGAATGAAAGAATTTAGTGTAGGTCAGCTCGGTAAAGGAGGTAGCAGAATCAAGACTTTGTATGCTCAAAGGCCTTTGGCTTTGGAGCTTGCTAAATGAAGATGTTGATGAACCTCACTTATTCTATAAGGATACAGCCTATCACCCAGACTATCAAATGGGGCAAAATCCTAGGTGGTAGGGTAGCAATCCATTAAGACAGATTTAGGATTTTCTCTCTTTTCCACACTTTAATATTTTGCTAAGTTGCTAGATGTTAGCCATGCAGTGATTTTATTTTCTTCAAAATAAGCATGTTTCACTTTGTTTTCTTTACTGACTATTTTGGAGACAGCCCGGTTAAAATCTTCCCACTCACAAAATTCCTAGTCAAAATATTTTAGGAAGGCAGTTCAAACATTCATTGTTTGCCTTATTAAAAATTAACTCAGGCAGATGGAGAAGAATAAAATATGTGCACTCATCTTCATCCCACTTGCTGTCTTTCCTTTATCTGCACACTAGGTCTTAGGTAAGCTCACCCCATGAGGGCTGTGAGACTATTACCTGTGTAGGCACATCGGAGTGCTTTTACCTGTGTTTGGCAGCAGTGAGGTTAAGCTTACATATCTTGATCTGGCTCACTGGGAGTAATCGAATAAGATGTGGAGCTGAGGTTCTTTGGATAAGAGAGCAGCGTTGCACCCCAAGTATCATGCGAAGGCAAGAATGATACCTGACTTTCCATGTGCAGAAAGCACTGCTGTTCTAACACTGACTAGTTCTAATCCTAACTAGGGATTGACCCTAATGAAGGAAGGACAAGGGAAACTATCTCACTTCTTATCTGGTTTTGAACCTCTTGCCTGTGGAATCTCTTGGGCACTGTAACTTGGTCTTGCATTTATTACCACAAGGGCTCACTGAACCTGTATTTTGAACTATACTTCCTCCTGGCTTGTACAGCAGGAAAAGTGTCATGTTTGTAGCCCTCAGGGTGGCTACAGTCCTGAAGGAATGCGGATTATAGATTCTAACTGCAGCAGTTCAAGTTCTGTGATGAGGCAAGTGCAGAGTGTTCTAGGAAATGATAGAAGGGACACTTAGCACCGTCTAAGTGACTAATATACCTGTGCTTGGGAGCAGAGCTCCCACTCTTCTTAGCAATTTGTCATTCCAGAAATAAATAGCAACGGGAAGGGTGAAAAGCTATTGGAGAAGTGATTATCACAGTCTAGCCAGAGCTGGGTGAGCTGCGGAAGAGGCATGGGCCACTGTGGACACAGACACACAGTCTCTAAAGTAGGTTACTTACAGCCCACTAAACATTTTGCAAAGAGCTCAGTCCTGATAAAAGAAAAATAACCCGAATATTTTCCACTCTTCACACATTCTATTCCCCTTCCTCCAAATACTGCCTTCCATTTTATCCCTCATTATCTGAAGGTAACCAGTGTACAGCAACTTCATTGATCTGGGGTCATTTAATCCTCTTAGCAGTGCACTGGAAAAGTTATAATTTATTTACACTTACAGATAAAGAAACAGAAATCAGTTTGCTAACTTACTGAAGGTCATGCTACCTACAAATGGCTTTAAGTTAGAGGAGTTGGGGAGAAGAATAGGATTAAACCTTAGGGTTGACTAAGATAGAAAAGAAAAGATTATTGCCTAGCATGCAATGTTTTAATAAACCTTAGGGACCACTAGACTGGCGTGGGTTGGTGAACTAGAACTCTGACATAGCAAATATGGCCAAAATATCAGAATCCCTGGAGTGTGAGGGTACTGGAAGGAAGGTTTAGAGTTATAACTTCATTAATTAAATTCTATTAGGGGTAAATGGACTCAAATTTACCCTCTAGGTGAATTGGGGGGTATGGAGAGACAGTGAAAGCCATAACAGGTATTCAGATTCAGCCAATATCTGGCACAAAGTAGGCTTAAACACACTTGGTATTTGATGCCTTCACTTCTGTCCTTCCACAACTAACCACCTATTCTGGTCCATCTACTAGTGGAGAGGAGACTCTAAATAGAAAGCCAGGACCTCCTGGACATTTGTTAGTTACAACCAATTGCATCTGAAACTCTACTTGAACTTCCTATCATGACCTTGGAACAGGCTGGGGGAGTTTTAAGTTCCAGTGTCTGAAACTTTGTGAGACTAAATCTGCTTCTCTTTGAAGGTTTTGCCCTGGATGACCACTCTCAGTGGTTTTGTGTATTTTCTGAAAACGAGTCCCATGGTCAAGATTTCTCCCTCCAGGATTATGAGGTAGAGAGGACTCATCCCCTCTGCATTGCCACAGTCACTGACTTTGGAAACACCTTTGTTCCTCACTGTGACCGAGTGGACAGATTTTCTGGTGTGACAAGATATTTTGAACTCTGATATGTTCCCCAATAATCCTTTCCAAAATCTTTAATTTGGATGCTTAGTAAATGCATCCCTTTCCACAGTGGGTCATTGCCTATAAAAAAAGACATTCATTAGGACTTTGGGTCTGCATCACAACCCAGTGGCAGGCAGGTTGACACAAATATCAAGACAGTGAGAAATGGCTTACTATCTTATCCATGAGTAAGTGAATATTTCTGCCTAAGCTCTTGGATACTCTTTCCCCACCTGCTCTGTTAATTCTCTTTGTAGCTATTAGGGAAGCTCCCATACAGCTCCCTTTTCAGGGGACTTCTGGGGCTCCCTTTTTATGAAAAGAATGTAGTCCCAGCCAAGAATATACTCCAAGACTTGGAATGCTCCTCTATTATCAGCTAATACTGTTCTCAAATTCAAAGCTATTTTTATGGTCTCAGCTCCTCTCTAATTTCCTTTTTTTTTTCTGCTGCTGCAGTGACACCCGAACACTTGCTTATCCCTGAAAGTGTCCTTCAGTCTTCCAACCCTTGTCATTGTTCATGTTGTTCTCCCTTCTTGAAAGGTCCTACATATTGCTTTTCTTGCAACTGCCCTTCCTTCAGAGACCAACTTTTTTATGCCTCCCAGGAGAATATAAACTTATTCTCTTTCATAATCATAAATCTCTGCACTGAGCCTTTATTACATCATTTTCATAGTTTGCTTTTTACTTTATTGAGCCTTTCTCACTAAATAAGGAACTTCTGGAGGGCAGAGGCAATGCTTTATTTAGTGTCCTGCAACGCAAATTACTGTCTTCTTTGCACATAATGATTCAGTGCCCACCTTGGAGTTGGAACAATTACCCATTGCCTTGCCCTTCCTTCTTAAACCACTCCTTGGATTGAAGCTGAAGGAGTGAGGAGAAAACTAAAAAGCTATAGATTCAGACAGACTTTGTGCAATCCGGGTGCATCCTCTGACTGATTTTATGTTATTTATCTCTCAGAACTTTCAATTTCCTCTCATGTAGAGCAGGATTATAAAAATATGGTGAGAGATAATACAAGAATCTAGATGTCTGAATACTTCTTCCTGTCTTGACAATTCTTGCCACGTAAGAAAAGGATTTATGCACACAAGAATGCCCAAAACCCAATCGTGATTAGTATCAGGGGTTCTAGCTGCAAATGCCCACATGACTGCTCTTGCATCACCTGCTTGGCTCTCTTGTGGACAAAGCAGGGCAGCCTTTATCTCAGTCCAGTATCTTTATTAGCAGGCAACCTTCAGAAGCATCCTACATAACTATCCTTTTTCAAAAACACCTTCCTAGCTCCATTTTGGTGATCCCCAAACAGGAGCACCAGGTCATCAAGGAGCCATCTTACTTGCTAAATACAGGAAACAAGAACCTTCCTTTCCTCTACCAAAAAAATTGAGAGTTTTCTGAAGTCTGTTATTATTTAGGATCTTTTCAACTTAAAAAAATGTCTTTAAGAGACTAGGTTTGCTATGTAGCGTAGGGTTGTCTCAAACCCATGGACTCAAGTGATCCCGAGTCTCAGCCTCCCAGGTAACTGGGAGTACAGGCATGTGTCACCATACACGTCTGGGATCTTTTCACCTTTCCAGCACAAATTCCTACCTTGTTTGTCCCATCCATTTGACTCAGTGTGCTATTTATGTTCTAACATTTTCAAAGCCTCAGGCTAGTAATAATGTAAGTAGACATGTATGTGTTTGAGGAAAGTCTTCTCTTCATAAGGCAATTATTTGGGCAATAGCACTGGCTATGATCTGGCCTAGGCAGATGTACAGTGATAAAAAGAAAAGAATATACTGACAATGGTGTTAGGTTTTGCCTCTTACCAATGTAGCACTCTAGGAAACTTTCTCAACACCTTAGAGCTTGAGTTGGAAAGTAGAGATAATGATATCTACTGCTGTAAGTATTAAATAAGATAAGGTGTGTGGTGATCCTATCACAGTAATTGGCATCCAGGAGGTGTTTGATAAACATTGGCACTTTTCCCTGTTTGACTACAAGTTGTAAGCTGCTTATGAGGGAAGCCTGGTATTTCAGTACCAGAGATCCATGATGACTTTATTATTTCATTACTTTCTTTCATCAAAGGGAAGAGAACTACCAGGGACTAATTCCAAACTTTTTATATGAATGAAATTTTTATAACCTCATATTGCTCTTGAACTATTCCTAACCTACTTAGTACTTGTCTATTTGACAAGTTCAAGGTTCTAGGATTTAAACCTCCAAATTGCTCAGATTCTAGTGGCTGATTTTGCTCTGTGGAAAGCCATGGGTGTGGTTGGCTCAGTAGACATGAGATTATGGCATTACTTTTCTTAAAATGGAGTCATTATCATTAATATGACCTGTTCCAGCAACCAGAGAAATCAACACACAAGTAGGGGGTCATAGAGCCTCGTGATCTGCTTCAAGCTGCTCTTACTCTGAACCCTCCCAATCATAGCTTCTAGAGAAATGTTCTTCTGGTGATTTGGTTTCTAAGAGTTAGGGAGCCATTCAAGCTAATATTAATTTTCCCTACTTTCAGGTATATGTCCACAGTTTTATTCAAAATGTGCTTTGGGAAACAAGAATAATTGGTTATGGCCTCCCTGAGACTACTAAGTTCCCTTCCATGACCACATACTGACCTCAAGTGGACAGAGATGATGAGAAGGACGCTTAGACTATCCTCTCCCCCCTCCTCCACTTCCTTGGACTATCCTCTTAAGAAACCAGTAGAGTTATTGAAAACATGAATTTTGAGGTCAGTCCCCTATAAATCTGTAATCAATACATAATATGTGCCAATAATCTAGGTACTGATTTCTAACACCCCCAGATCCCCTCTATGCAGTGGCATTGTAACACTATTTAACTCAGCTACTAAGTAGATTAAATAAGAATAGTGCATGTAAAATATAAACATTATTACATCCTAGTTAATGAATACTCCAAATTAGTTATAAATGAGAATCTCTGTGCCATGGTATATATTGCAGAGTTTAAAAATGACTGAAAGACAGAATACAAACTAGTTTATATTGATTTATCAAAAAATAAGAGTAACAGTTTGCCTTGGGTAAATGTTAACTAAGTATATTCAACAGAAAATTGATATTTTTGCTCTTATTTAAGTTACAAAAATGTATCACAATTCTCAACTTTCCGTTTCATATAAGATGTTGGACCAGTCTCAGCCAGGAACCTGGCAGTTCATTGAATTTGTTAATATGATTCCCAATGAGCTTGCATATCCCTACTTACTCATTTTCACTTGTCTCTGTGATCTTCCTTGTCTAGACAACAAACCAGTTCACCTACTCCTAGAAAGATGCATAATGCCCACTCAGTGGAGTCATATAAGCAGTGTACTGATCTCATGAAACAACTGTGCCCCTTTCCCTTCTCTATAGCTTTATTTTATACATGTTACCTTGTATGGTATCCTTCTTGCACACAGAAGACTAGAGGCCATTATATATGTGCATACATGTTTTGCCTACACTCACAAACCTCAGTAATATGCAAAGAAAATAGATTTATAGGCAAAACATACATATTATACATAAACACACATACATAAATCATGTCAGACATACTCTGATAAGCATGTGTACATATAACCAGTTCCTTTGAATCAATGTGAAAAATAGTATTTACAAATAAATACATTTACCCATATGTATTCTCACATTTATATGCACACAAATATCATTCACATACAGGTTGCTCATGTGACTGCCTTGTGAGAGTGTGGCGTATATGAAATGCAGTTCTTGTTCTAATCACATTCTTTTTATGAAGAGCTTTCTATAGATCCTTGGATCAGCAAGACAATTCCATATCCTATTACAATCTGCCAAGAAGAAATAGATAAATCTATTAGCCTGCTCTTTGCTTGTTTCATCATTGTGACAGCTTCTCGTGGGTCTACATTCATCAGTTTTCCACACCACCTGACAGCCACGACTCCACTACCATGCTGCAGGTTAATAGCTCCTTAATCTCTATTTAATTGTTCATTAATAATTCCAATACTGCTTTCTTCTGTTAATTTATTTAAAAATGGTTTTCGTAAAAGAGAATAATGAAATTTGGTAGCAACAACTACGAAATGAATTTTCTTGTCATTAAGGTAATCAAGAAGAAATAGTGACCAAACATTCCTTGCTCCATTTGCAGATTTTCAAAATGGCTCCAACTCTCAGGATCTTTGGAATTCCCTACATCAGCATTTCTTAAACTGTAATCTACAAGTGATTAAACAGTTTTTGAGGAAAAAACAATTTCCTGTGCTTAAATAAGTCTGGCAGACATGGCTTACAAATCTCTTTCACATTCTGGAGTTTTAGATTAATTGTTAGTCTATTGAAAACTCTGACATTCCACAGTTTGAGGAACCTAGTTACATTGTTGGGTTAATCTGCAAACCAAACTTAGTTGATAATAAAATTGTATTTCTTACTTAATATCTCTTGAATTATCTGTTGCAGCATAATGAATCACCTCCAAATTTAGTGTCTTCAAACAGAAATAATAGAATATTTTTCATACTTCTGTAGACTTCCTATACTGGAAATTCAAGATAGTCTGACAGTTGTTGCTATGTCAGGTGTCTCACCTCTCCACTTCATGGTTTTTCATCTTACCAAAGGTTTTCTTGCAACATGGACAAAGAGCAATGTTTCCATAGGTCAAACAACAGAAACTCCAGGGTTTTTCCTGAAAGCTTTGCCTTGAAAAATCAAACATCACTTCTGCTATGTAAAATTAAACAAAACAATCAAAAGGCCAGGCTATATTCAGTGAACCTCTAAATTAATATTCACTGTTGATGGGAGAACAGATAGTCCCATTGATGGGGGTGCTGGAGGCCATGAACCCCAAGCATCATAATGGTGCATTAGAATGGCAGCATGTGTTCTGGAGGGCAGACTTGGAGAAGGGAAGCCACACCTTCTTGTAGGAGAAGAGAGAGGGGAGAAGCATATTGGAGAAACTTGTGACTTGTATAAGCTGACTTGGAAACATGGTACTTGAAAACTTGCTTTAACTTTGAAACTGCAAAGCTTGGGAACTGCTGAACCTGAAGAGAACTTGGAGTATTGTGATTTTTATGGTGAGACATCTGAGATGGTTGTTGCTATTGTATCGAGTGGGTCTTGCTGGTTTCGGGCCATTCTTGAGTGAAGCTGAAAGAAAGTTTGGAGCTGTGTCTTTTGGAGGAGAATCAACAATGCCATCTTGGTTTCTTCATTTGGCTTGAAGGTGAGGGCAGCCTCCATTTTGTGGACACACATGTGACTAAGGACCCATATGCAGTTTTGGATTAGAGACTGAACTGGTTGGTAAGATAATCAAAGGGGGTCAATTTTACGCTCAGTGACTCTTTGTCTATTTTGTCTTTTTAATGAATAAATCAGTTTTTGCCTCTTCTTAAGGTTAGTGTGGTCTTGATACTGCTTGCGTGGGCTGGGATGAACTTCAGGGGTAGCTGGTTTTAAAGGGCCAGCTGCTCTTATTTGTAAATTTAAATTCCTTGCCTTGCCTGTTTTGTTACCTGATTTCACCATTGCATTCAGGGAATGCAAGAATAAATTATTGTGGCCATCTTTGAGGAGAATCTACTATAAGCCACATAGCAGTTTTCAGAATACTGTTTTAAAAACACTAATGTTAAAAAACACTTCACAGTTTTTTAGATTAGAATACTGAGACTCCTGGAATGTGGAATGACTTGCCCAAGTTCATGGTGACATGATGATCAAGAGAGATGAGATTAGGATCTAGATACCAGACCCCAAGTCTTTTTCACTTCACCATTGTATTTTCAAAAGATGCTCAACTGACCAAGAGTGACTTAAATGATCCCAGTTGCTTATTGTCAGGACTTCTGGGAGTCCTAGATCATGATCCTTGTCTTTAGGTCCAGCTAGACTTGTCAAATCAAGAATAAATCAATAAAACTTAGGCCTTCATTCCATGAATAAACTCTTAAAATAACCAAATTGGAAATTCTGAATATCATGAGCTTGTTGAGCTGTTCTCTAAATATCTTTTGAGATAAAGCAACTGGTCTTTTTCTTTTTTTTTTTTTTGTCTAGATTTTTATTCTAATGCTTCTATAACCCCAGAGTCCTGTAACTTCAGGGTCCATAGTCAGATCTTTATTTATCCTCCATGTATTCTAAACCACAACTCAGTCAAAGCCATTGATATCTCATAAATGAATTTATATAATACTTCTGACTTGGTACCTTATCCCTAACATGCTTTCCCTACCTTTACAAAGTTTGCAATCAAATCCTGAGCAATATCTCTTCCTGGAATTCTTGTTGAACTGTTCAAGATAAATGAACACTTACCTCATTTTTAATATCTGCAAATTTTAGCTACTTAGCATTTTGCATAATCCACAAGATATTATTGAGTTTATTGACATTTACAACTTAAATGTATTCTACCTAAATAAAATTCTTACATCCATCCAACTTCTAACAATGTCCTTTTCACTTGTTACATATTTGAATTTACTCTATTTTAATAACAACACTATAACTTTTGAATTCTCAGCTATTTGATTGAAGGGGAAACATTTGAACTAATTTTTGCAAATTTCCAAGGTCAAATGTTGCCTCAGATCTGGAGGATGCCTCAGGAGTGATGACTTGTTCAGTATCTCCAAGACAGTGACTTTTAGCAGTATTGCTTAAATATCTTGCTTCATTTGTATTTAAATGGTTTAGCTTTCTTTGCTCAGGAAAACTAATCAACTGAAGGCTAATGACTATAGAAAAAAGTTATGCAGTATATTTTACAAACAATGCATCAGACCATACCTTCATCTTCCTTCTTTAACACATTTATTATGATCAGAACAGAATCTTTCTTTGGATGTCATTTTCCACTGATGTGTCACAACATGAAAGAATCTGAAGGTTTTTATCTACTTCCCATTCTCAGCTTATTACAAAGTAGGAGGAACAGAGATGAGGGATATCATAACTGTGATTTATACATGAAGAGCAGGGGTGGTGTTAAGTCCTTAGACCAACACTGAAATGTAAGATTGTCTAGAAACTAAACAAGAGAAAGGGAAGAAAAGATATATTAAACACAGACAGTTTCAAATAAACTGACAGTTTTCTTTAGAAATGTGATTGAAATTCAGCTCAAACCTTTATTTGTTTGTTTGATTTTTCACTGAGGCTGAGGCTACAAGAATCAGAAAGACAATACCCCCTATGGTGTCTGTGTTTGAAAACTACAGAGAGGCAGGTTAACTGATGAGTTGATGAAGTTCATGTGTCAAGGAGAAAATCCCCTTTGAGACACTTCAGATCTTTGGAGGTGCCAATCTTGCCTTGTCCTGATGTTGAAGTCCTCTGAGTATTAAACTAGGTCTAATTGGCAGAACAGAGCAACAAATGACATTTTGGAGATACATCTAATCTGATGAACAATTAAATCACATTCCCCTGAAATTTGCCTTTCCAAATATTGTCTATGTTCAAGTCAAGATGAAAAGTCAAACTGTGAAAATGTATTGGTTTCGAAATTAAATGACCTGTAACATGAATTGAAGCAAATCCCTGTGTTCATTAATTTACCTTTCTAGAATTCTTCATGTGTCACCTGCAACCTCTCTTTTCCCTTTAAACCTACTTTCATATTCACCCACTCTACTTCCTACCTGGCTTTCTATTTATTGACTCACTAGAATTAGTCACACATTTTGCTGCCATTTCTGCTCCCAGGTTACCCAAGTTAAAATGTATGTAACTGTGGCTTCCTTGTAGCTCTTTGGTGTTTGACAAGTCAGAGGATGATGCAAAAGCAAAAAGGTAATGGAACTTTTAAGGTAATAGCAAGGTTACTGCAACCTCATAACAAGGAGTCTTTGCTTTTTCTGGGGACTAAGGCAGATTTCTTGTGAAAATGTCAGTTTCATGAAGGAAGTAAGATAAAATGCTTCAAATTGTATTTTTGAAGAAGTATAACCATGAGGGGAGAGACAATCCTGGATAAGAAAGGATTATTCAAGGGTATGTGAGAGGGACTGTGTAGGAGACCCAGCACAGCCTAGGTGTAAACTCCAATGACATGATCAATTGTCTGAATATACCAGACAGCATCCTAAAATGAAGATTAGATACTTAGAAATTGTATTAAATATTTAGTGATCCAAGTCAATGAAAACAATACAACCCTCTATGTCAGTGTTAACTTCTTAAAAAAAACTGAAGTGGTGCAATCCAGCCATTACCTGAAGGTGATTTATCTACATGGGCTACATGCTGAGCCTTGTTGTAACTCTCTCTGGATCTATCACATGCACATCCATTCTTACTCAAACATACTAAAATGAAATTCTCAGCAAGTTGGGCAAATTTTATTTAAAAATACTTTCAGGTATTTTATTTCTGGAATATGGAATAAACATATTGTTTTGTACTCATTCCACCAAATGCAATTAATTTTTTGATAATATATATAAAACAGAGGAAGAATCAGAAATATAGGAAGGCTAGTGATTGTATGATTCAGGAAAAAACATGGTGATGAGTACATTTTTCTTTTTCTTTTTTTTTTTTATATATTTCAGACTTGGAGTTGAACAAGCCAGTGGCAAAGAAACACCAATTCAGACAAAATAAGCACTAAATCTTTCCCTCTCTAGCAAAGGATCTGGAAATAGAGCCTAGTTAGACAGAATACTTCTAGAAAATAAGTGCTCTAATTCAACAAAACATTACACACACACAAAAAAAATATGGCCTCATTTTTACCCACATCAACAAAGACTGAACTAAAGAGCCGAGACTTACACCTCTATGATACTGTGTTGGGCTTACCTGGGAGGTGTCAAGGTCAACCAGGGAGCTGGGACTAATACATGTTAGTAAATGCTGTGTGAGGAGAAGACCAGCACACCAAGAACCTCTCTGAGGTCAAGAGGGCTATCTGAACAGCAACCCTCTCTTCCCTCATGAACTAAGAACCAAAGGGTATAAAACAAAAAAACTTTCTTTATAAGTTGTAAAATTACTACATTTAAAACCCAGAGTCTAAGAATATAGACAATAATGTCCTTACATGTGATTTGGAGCAGAAAGATCAGGGTGTCCACTAGGATTTTGTTGAGTTTTAAGAGGATTGTCATCAAATTCAACTGAATTTGAAGTCAACTGAAATATGAAGTTTTATGAGGAGGATTTCAGAATATCTCCAGAAGTATATTCACATTATCCAAGGCACAGGCAAGCATGTAAATGCTCCATTGTCTAATTTTATTCAGAGAAACATCTGCCATAAAGCCACAGAAGGCATTGATATAAGTGTTATGATCTCAGCTAAGGAAAAAAAATCATGAAGTAAAAATCTTTAACCAAGTGTGGCCACCATCTCCTTCTATCAGAAACTCCTAATATATTGGTCTTTGGAGATTCTGAGACACTAGACACTAGCAGTCTTCATTTGTAACAAACTCCCAAGATCATCCTCATGCAATCTAAGTGTTGGAGAAGCATTGCCATAAATCAGTATTGCTAAATTGCATTCTTTTGGCAAATACAACTTTGTTATTTGTCAATGGGTTTCATTGTTGGCTAGTTATACTTACCTTTAGTTACTCACCTACTTCTGAGAGGGGGATATGAAAGACATTTCTTTCTTGAAAACTTTCTAGTCAAAGATATGGTTATTGAGAGCACCAGACTGGTATGGTGAGGTTGAGGAGTCCAGAAGGCTAAGATGGAATGAGAACCTATGTCATTGCTGCTTTTAGGAAAGACTGGCCCATCTTATATGTGCTGATGACTTAACTGTAGCCTTAGAGTAGTGGGAAAGAGCTGGTGGATATGGTGATGGAGTGCTGGAGCAAGGAGTGGACAGGGTTAGACGTGAGTGTAAGTGCCTAGCCAAAGGGAGTAACTAATAATTACAAAACACTACAGAGGACCTCTGTAAATTCAAGTTACTTATTAAGTAGATTTTTGAAAAACACCTCAGTTCCTAAGAAAACAGGGGTGTGTGTGTGTGTGTGTGTGTGTGTGCGCACGTGTGTGTGTATGCGGAACTATAGAGCTACGTGTCAGGAATAAGGAATATTGGGCAGAATAATGCACTAGTCAAATAATTGTTCTTCACCTCAACTTGTTCTCACTAGCTGAGATGAGCATTGCTAGCCAAACCAGCCCAGCAGATAGACTTGTTACCTAAACCATTGTTCACAGCCCACCCTTCCCAACATGAAAAGTTCAAAGTAATTGAATTGTCTCCATCTAAAAGTTTAATTACTAATTAGAAGGAAATGAACTTCTCTTTTGTAAGAGTGAAAATCCCATCACTTGTGACATTCATTAAAAAAATTACTATGATATTATTGACATGTAACCTTGTATTAGTTTCAAGTATAGAGCATGATATGTATTTTATTTTGCATGTTATACATATATTGCATTTATTGTTTATTGTGAAATGATTAACTTGATAAGTTAACTTTCACCTACATAATTGTAGCTTTTTTCTTGTGACAGAACTTTAAAAATCCATTCTCGAAGTAACTTTCAAACGGACAATACAGTATTGTTAACTATAGTCACCACGCTGTATATTACACTTCAGGACTTATTTATTTACTTATATGTAATTTGTATAATGATTTTCTAAATAATTTCAATTACTATACCATTCCCCATGAATTTCTATCAATAAAGTAAGATTTAGGTATTTATTACATAGAATATATGATATATTTCCAAATAATTATATAGTTATATATTATGAAATGGATAACAATTATGTAGACTAGATGAGAAATCAGAAGACTCACAAAATTAATTTATTTTTCTTAGGGTGCAGCTCATTAAAGTAGATGCATAAAGCAGATCTCAGATCTTTTGGTGCTAAGGGATTGTGTCCTACAGACAGGACAACTCTATTTGCACAGTGTTTGGCACAATGTAGGTGCTCAAAACACATGGCTGAATACAAGAAATAAATGCCTCAAAGTCTTTGGGTCATGACCTGATTGCCTTGTTTTTTCCCTTTTTTTGATCTGCTGTGTCAACAAAGGTGAAACTCAATTTTTTCATGACAGGCTTTCAGTCACCTTTTACTTGCTTGGGACTTTCTATGGCTTCCCCATCAAGCTCTTTATCTACTCTGCCAAGGAGCAAAGGTTTTTATTGAAGCAGTATGAAATGTGACATTACTCATAGATTCTGCCAGAAAATTAGTGGTAGTGAACACTAACTTAGCACAGCTGGGCAAGATCACACCTCCTCTCTGAAAGCAGCAAGCTGGGAGACTGTGGGGAGCCATAATGGTCTAATGATGGCTAATAGTGAGGAAGCAATGGACCCAAGACTCATAAATCAATCTGGAACACACAGACAGTTAATGAAATGCTCAAGAGATGCTTGAGCTCCTCTGAACATTGTTCATGGGTGGGTGTTTCTTACTGGACCATTATTTTGTGCTACAGAGGGGAAAGTATAACAATTTGTACATAGAAATTCTCAGAGGGCTAGGGCATTTGCAGTTTGGCAAATAGGTGAGGAAATATTAGCTTCAGTTTCAAGATCCAGAGCTCCAAATTCATGACTCTTTCATGGTGAGGTATATTCATTATTTAAATATTTGCCAAAGTCAGGGATAATACAAACTGATAACCTTGGTCAAGTTTTTCTTTATATACAGTGAGCAGTGATGAAGAAGATCTAAGGACTAGTGTTTAGTTAAAGTTGTATACAACTGTTTCACTTTCTCTAGTGAAACTCATATTAGTAATAATTCTCATAGCATTGGATTCAGTCTTCCCTCTATTTACTCATTTATTTTCTTTCAAATACTTGCCTTTTAGAAAAAATAAAAAGAGAGAAAACCATAAAAAGCTTCAGAGATGGGATTTCCCCAGTCCTTTCTTTAGTTCCTTCTAGATAAGAAGTGACTGACAACATTACAAACACAAAACTCCATGTCCCACTTGAAGCAGTTCAAGACTCAGCCCTTATTTCTGTTCTTTCACAGAAGTATTAAACAAGGAGGTGACACAGCTTGTAAGCAAACATTTCTAATATGAATTTTGCCAGCATGGCATGTTATGTTTGTAGAAATAATATAAAACATCTTCAGGAAAGAAGTACACATAACTTGAGGTCAGTTACTTGGGAATAATAGTTAACAGTCACAAGTTATTATTTGTGTTTTCTCCAAAACATACTTTTTTCTTCCTTATTGGGAAATGTATAGTCAGAAGACTCAGAATTGATAAATATTTGCCCAACGGACTTTACCTGCCCAGAGAAGAACTTATGTTTCATTCACATGATTGAAGATGATGCTGAGAATTGTCTAAGAAATTCCAATGAAACATCCCTTAAAAAAGCATGTTCTGGGGTGTGATTCCCTGTGTTCTTAATGAAAGGGTCAACTGGACAGATTGTTGCAGAAATTGGAATAGAAAGTGAGAACATCCTGTACATTTATATGTCTTTTCAGTTATTAATTTAGTGGTTTTTATGGAGGCATATTTGACCTCATTTTTTTTTGTCCTCGATATACCAAAAAATGGCCATTTTCTGTGAATTTTAGTTCAAGGTTATATGCTAATGAATTTATGCCTTGGATGTTAAGATGTTTGGAAGAAATGTGTTATGACTCAGAGAACATGGCTGTGATTTACCACAGGAAGAATGCAGAGAAGAGCAATACTATGCCAAGAAAATAAATAAGACAATAATTCCTGCAAAATCCCATTCTAACAACAAAAGTAGTTTGGGGATTATCCTTGATGTTTCTGGCAAAGTTTGCTCCAGAGAACTTTTCAATTTATCAGTTCTGAATTCTGCCCACTGACTCAGAATTATTCTGTTCCGTCAGCTAGTTTTGTGTTGCCCCTTTTTCATGCCCATTTAGCTTACACCTAACCAAGGATCATACCAGTCCCAGAAACCATGCATCTTCATTTAAACTGGGTGAAACAATGGCCTGCCTTAGTGCCAGGATTTTCTCTATTTTCTGTCTTGTTACTCACAAATCCATCCCATTATAATGCCATTATAACCAGAAACAAAAGTAAAACAAAATTCAGAGAGAATGTAGCCAAGACATTTTACTTCAGGAGTTCTATTTTTTTTTTTTTTTGCATTACATTGCTCCAGAAAAAGATTTTTTTATTATACTATTCTGGAAACATACTTAAAATACTTTTTTCCAGATGTGGGCAAAAGGGTCAAAGAGCATGTCCAGAATTGTGAAGTCTGCCCTAAGTGGTTCCTGTCTCCTGAAACAGGGTCTACTTGGAAAGACCAACAGATGGTTGGTCTTTTTGTTTCTTATTCACTCATTGGGGTATCACAGCTAAGAAAATTGTTGTTATCTGCATTGTGACATAGGATGGTGCTGGTTACTTAAGATGTTTGAATTTATCGTAATGTAGGCTATTCAGACTACTAAAATGAGACAGAAACTCCAAGTGTGAAGCTCAGAGATACTTCCAGGATATAAGGATGCACACATGTCTCTAAAAGAAGGATGGGGTTTTACTAGAGGCACAGAAGGATGGGGTTTTAACATACAACCTTTTCTGAAATTTGATGAAATCAAATAGTGAGAGTTCAATAAGCAAATTTTCAAATTAAAAAAAAAAAGTCTTGTCTGGAGCAAACAAGGGTTGCTGTTTATCTACTAATCTTCAAATGACCAAAAAGTGTCAGGAATACTAAACTTATCTTCTACCTGATAAACCAGTAACTTCTTTGTGTTATTTGCTGAGAATAAAATAACTAGCAGCTTCTTCTATCAAGGTGACATTTTCATGTTCTAACATGTTCTAACGAATGCCAGAATCATAAGCCAAATATTTTTAGAATTTTTTTATCCTGTGGTTAAGTCCCACTCTGAGGTGACCCAGGCTATGCTCTATGAAATGTCTGACAAAACTAATCACTGAAGGTCATAAATAAAAACATTGCTACTTGCTAAGACATGTAGTTCCTTCCTGGAGTAGCTGGGAATTGTTGATAACAAACCACAATAAACCTGAGCTTAGGAATGAATTTGAATTTTGTTATTACACATTTTGCTATTTTGGTAGTTTTAAAGGTAAAAATGTGTCATAAGGTAACATGTCTCAAGGACAGTAGTGTTTAATCAATATTAATTAAATAGGTTTATTCTTATTTAACAAAGCACTGAAGTGTGGAGGGAGGGATATACTGTGACCATTTTCTTTGCCATCTGTCAGGTAAGGTAAGACCTCCAAAATTCATACATCAGCATCATTCAAATATACTCAATGTTCAGGCTAGGTTACTACTGACCATTATGATGTATTTGCTATGTCTGGTGTGATTTACCAGAGATAAAGCTATATTATGAAACAGAAAGCAACCAGATAAAGTACAAAGACAATGGGAGTGTTGAAGCAATAAAAAAATTACCTAGAAACTCCAAAGATTGTGATAATACACAGGATTAAGAAAACAAATACTGTCTTTGCCATGAAACATATAGAAGAATCATTTATGGATCACATGAATTATAGGAATACAGTTGAAAGGGTATTTGGTGTCGAACCCTACTCCTACCTTAGCAATATATAAAGCACATAAGAGGAGAGAAATGTTTACATGAAAGTTAAAAGTCCATCCTATCAATTAGTTTCATCCATTAAGGTGTGTGTGTCCTGCTGACGCACACACTAGTCAGTAATATCAGAACTTCACTTCTGGTGAGTATATTATAAAAAACTGGTAATGTGGCACAAGGGAAGTGTGGTGAGAACAGAATCATAGAACTAAGTTCATTATAAACACAGGTGGTCCTTTACCAGCCTTGGAACTTCAGAACATCATTATGAGTTTTTTAAAATGAAAATATATTTCAAATATTATTAGAACCACCATAACAAATTGGGATCATCATAGAGCCATAGAGCAATAAAACATAATTCTGCTCACCAGTGACACTATTATATGACACAAGGTATTAAACAGATAAATATATGCATTCTGGTGGGAGCCTGGATAGACTATTTTGTGATCTCAGCAAATAGTTGTTTTTTGCCTAAATATGGAAAGAAACATAGTCTTCAACATTCTTTATAAATGTATGCTTTAGGTCACTTCTAAGTTAGATTTGGAATTGTATTAGAGCAAGGATGAGGTCACCATCAAGGCATCAGTTTTCCCACCAAAATGTTTCCAGAGGGATACCAACTTCTGATGTGAGCCCACCTACGCCTTCCTGAGAGTAGGTTTATCAACAAAAGAGAGTACACTTCTGTGAGAAAGGCCCTAATAAACATCACCAACCTCATCCTATGCTAAAGAGACTCTCTAGCACACAGTTTAACATCTTTAGATTTTGATAAATGAATGGTTTCTATTAGTTACTTTCTCTTACTTGTAACTAAAACTACTCAACGCAGTGATCAAGGGTACTTGGTCTATTTTGAAGAATCACAATGTTCCCTACTAGAATGGATTAAGTGGGTTTAGGGCAAACTTTTATAAATCTTATTGAATCTAGTGCACATGGTAAGAGGACATGTCAGTATCTGCTTTGTGCATATACAGGTATGATACCTTTGCAAGAACTCTGGTTGCATAGTTGCTGTAGAATAGATGAATGAATCACAAGAGTGAAATTAAATGGGATTTCTCACCCAAAATTTTTGGAAAATTCAAATTCCCCCTCTCCCTTTTTTGATGATAAACCAGGAAAATTGCTTTAAAATGCTGATGGAGACTTTTTTTTAATGTTTTCCTCAATATTAAACACTTTAAACCAGAAAAAGATAAGAGTCCACAATTTTCTGATTTTCTGATTATTTGGCAATCTTAATATTTGAATTTTTGTTGTCACTCAGAAACAATTCCAAATTTTAAGAATCCAGAGAAGTACATATACTTAGTATCCTGAACCTATAATATACATTGTATATATATTTTAAAAACTTATAATTTGATAGTTAATTATAAAACCCTCAAGTGTATAGTATGCCTTGCATATACTAAGAACAAATTTAGTGAGCAGTGATCAAATGAGCTTTTGTTTATGTTATTTATTTATTTACTGTTGAACATTTTAAAGGACACACTGTGACCTATAACAAAATCACATTCTCCCATCTGGAAAGTGGGCAATTAATCTGTAATAAAATATTTTTTATTCTCATAAAAAAGATGGCATAATAATATTAGAGAGAGTTAGTGATGAGGTTTTTATGTAACTATTAGGGTTATGTGATATTATAGGCAAAGTGATTTTTCCTAAGGAGAAGTCTGCTCTTATTCTATGAGACTTTCTTCCGAAAATGTAGCTATTTTTACTCCATTTAAAGAAAGGACTTTAGGAGATGGGTATATAAGATTATCTTTGGGAAATTATGTAACTCTCTGGTCCTTAATTCAACTCAGGATATTTTGTTCAGTAGAAAAAGCACTTTTGTAATTAACAAAAATATTTCAAGTATATGACAAATAAAAATGGTCAATTTATAACTCTAAAAAAGGTAGAATAAGAAAAGTATTATGTAATGTTGCAAAACTAGACAAATAATATAATACATGGAATTTGGGGAAATACAGAGGGACCTATTTTCCCTGTCTTTCATTGTGGGGAGACAAACACTAATGTCTCAAAATTAAACATACTAACAAATGAGTAATGACTTGAGCTTCTTCATTTGTAATGCATTCTTTCTCAAATCAAGAAAGATGCTTTTATAAGATTATTTGTTTTTAGTCAGAAAAACACTTATTTGGAATTTGACAAGACTTTTATTTCATCTTAGCAAGTTTTGCTGATTAAATTTAAGCAAAAGTAGAAATTTTGCATTTGTCTTTATATCTGAATTTGTGCAAAAAGACATTTGGAGTAATATTAAACTAATCCTAAGAGTGGTTTGGAGATGTACAGGAGTGTTGAACTATTGCAAAAGTAATGAAAATCAGCAAAGAACATCTGTGCCTTTTCATTCTTTAGTTTTCTGTATTCTTTGTTCTAACTTTTATATTATATTAATAATTGTCAACAAAGGCTATCTGAGTAGAAAGCTCATAGTACTGTTTGTACTCTTTGTACACTTTGTCATATTTGCACATACAAATAGACTATATCTGAATTTTTGTACTTTTTAAAAGAAAATATGTAAATATAAAATATAATACAAACAAAAATAATAATATCAATAAAGTTAAATTTAGTGGCACAATAAATACACAAAGGTTTAAAGTGATAGTTTTTTATATGGCTGGAGAGTGGAGAAATAATATTTTTTAGCATTCAAAATATTTTAGGTTTGTAAGAATTATAAATCTCTTCTAAGTGACTATAAATGAGTCAAAGAATGAGAGTGCATACATACTATAAAATAACATGTATATGTAGATGCATAATCAAAATACATTAAAATTTAAAATAGGTAAGAAGAAACAAGACAAAACCCCTAAGAATTGGATTTAAAAAGAGTTAAACTAAAATAAAAAGAGAAACATTTACATAAAAAGTACATTACATAACTACATGGAAATAGAATGAAATTTTTCTTAGAAAACTTTAAAAAGTGATAGTTGTAAATAAATGTGAACATGAAACAACATAGAATAAAATAAAAATGCTTACAGTACTAAAATTGTGAATTGCTATGAAAATGAATGATTAGACAATATTTTAAAAGGAGATTACAAAAGAGAAAAAGTCCAAAATTACACTTTTTGATTGTTAACTAAAAGGGGGCAGGATCTCCAGATGCTCTGAGTGTACAGTTTTGAGTGACGCAGTGCAAGCTGTTTGCTTTTCAGGCAGATAGTGAATGAGGATGATCTCAATGTGGACCTTTTTCTCTATGTGACAGTTATTTCCTAATGCAAGCAAATAGGAAATGCATGTAAGGGAAAAAAATCAAAGAAAAATTTTAAACAATGATAAAAATAAACGATTGCTTCCATGCTAAGTCTATAAATCCTGATTCAAGTTATCTCTCATCAAAAGGGGAGAAAAGAAAACACACATAAGAAAAATATTTTAGTTTTCAAATAAATCTTTGAAAGTCAATAAATAATGAAGTATCATAAAATGTAAAAGTATCACATAGTAATGGAAGTGAGGTAATTATGATAGTATGAAAATTAATCTAAGTCACTAAAAGTCAAATTAATCTAAGTTACTAAAAAGTCAAACAATAAGAGCTTTAAAATAAGTAGATGACAGGTGATTAAAACAAAATGTTCAGTGATGCAGTTGGACAGCATCCAAGTTCTAGCAGGCCCCTATTATGAAAAAGCAAGACAGTGAGTATGTTATATTAATTTCTTTTTATTTCTGTAGGGGTTAATGAATGCCTTGGGTATGCACTGTAGGGACTGATGTTTAAACTCTAGGGCAGAGTTTAGTTTCTTGAAATGAGAAAGGGGTGAAGAACATCATTGAAGATCACAGCATGAGTCCCAGAGCATTATGAAAATTACTTTCAAGGGTGGGCGGACCAGTAGCTGGAGTTCTTAACATCAGAAACCAAAGAAAGATTTGAAGGAGAGTAAATATATTGCTTTTTAAGTGTCATTATATTGCTTGCTCTGTAGTAAGAAATAAAACCCATTTTGTCTTTACCTTGCATGATACATACACACATACCCCAACCAATTATCTGAATGAAATGTCTAGAGATACCTGTTGAGCACCACGCACTCATTTTGTCTCACTTAGATTCTAAGGTAGTGTACTGCAAGCATTCCAGTCTGGGTAGTTTTTTGTTTTGTTTTGTTTTTAATTGCTTCTAGCAGTTAAAGAAGAATGTTAGAGCCCTCAGTGGATTTTAAAGGCTTTATTGCTTTCAGGGAACCAGCTACACAGGTACACCAAGTAGGGAAGTTGGGCTAAGTATATGGCAAGCAGGCAAGCAGACAAGGCTAGGAGTACTGGGTGGCAGGCAAGGCCCCCAAACCCTAGTAACCTCTGAGTTCTTTCTTCTGGGCTCTCTTTCATTTTTCTGTTTTCTCCACATTTTCTTTGAATGTGCTCTCCTCTCTGTGTACTCCCTTCTCATCATCTCTACTCCCTAGGTGATGCTGCCCTTTTAAACTTGCCTCCTAGGCCCAGGTGTGCCTACTCACACATGTGTACATACATACTGGGACAGGCATATGGGGAGGGCACTTACGGGGAGGGCACTCTACCACAGGTGCTGGCATAGAGGCTAAAGAAGGAGAAAGCCTGGCCAACTCATTTACCCACAGGTAGTGATTATTGCCCATTTTCACAGCTGAGGAAAGTGAATCACAGGGAGGTCTATGTTCAGAAGTGTAGAAATGGAGAGTGGCAGCCCATGCAGAATGTACCAAACCAAAAAGGAGGTTCATGATTGGTGGTATTCAAAACCAGAGACTTCCTGTGGGAAATCAGTCACATCAAGCATAGAGTTAAGAATTTGAGAGGGAGTCAGGCAAGATGGTGTCTAAAAATGCAGGATTCACTTGTACCATACACTTATAACTTAAATATTTTTCAAACCAAAGTCAAGAGTTTTTGAATGATAAATGAATGACTGTGGTGTGCATTAGGAGTAATAATCTGGTAGGAAGGGGTAGGAAAAGCTTTATTTGAATCATGCTTACAGTGACACTGGAGCAGTAAAACCTATGAGAAGAAGTGATTGCTATAAGAACCCCCTCTGGAGGGCTTTGGAAACATGACAGTGCATTGAAGAAGAGTGCAGAGGGTGTTGGGGTAAGCAGCCCATTCATGATACCAAGTGTAGTGCAAGCATCAGACTCACCAATCTGCACAGGTTCTTTATTGTTTCTAGCAGTTACACAGACACAGAAGGCAGGCCAGGGCCAGGGCTGGGGTGGGGTGGGGAGAAAGAGGGTGCAGGGAGGAAGGCGAGTTCCCCAGTCCCCCAAGAATTGTCACACTCTTTCTCTATGTTCTTCCTTATTCTCTTTCTCATGCTCCCTCTCCTAGGCCCAGATATGCATACTTAACACGGGGACACTCACTGGGCCTTAATCGTGGGGAAGATGCAACACCCAGATATATAATGGAGAAAAAAACTGACTCATTTGCCCTACTGCTGGCATCCAAGGAAGAAGGTGAACTGTTTGAGAACTCTGGGACCAAGTACAGATGATAGGCTTGAGTCTGGAGCTCCATTTAGAACACTCGGAACCTGAAACAGGTCAGATCATCATCTGTATCTCCTCATGGAAGAAGCTACTTTATGCAGCTTGGATATTTAAAATACCTGCCACCCTTCCACATCTACCTGGGAACAAAACTGACAACAATGGAACACTTTCATTAGCCAGAATTTAAGCATTTATTAACAATAGGTACAAACAACATAGGATGAGGCTCTGACCTGGAAGACAGAACCAATACAGGCCCCAAAATTGCAAATAACCTCATAATACACTTAATGTGAAAAAGAGAAACAAATAAAAACCCAGATAAAAGGAAGAAAAAAATGAAAATTAGATCAAAAATTAGCAAGATCAAAATGATTATACAAAACATTAATGAAACTAAGAGTTGGTTCTTTGAGAAGATAAACAAAATAGACAAATCTCTAGCTAGGTTCACAATGAAGAGTGAAAAAAAAAGTAAACAAAGTCACTTGTTACCACAGGTGGCATAGATGTACAACTATATGCCACTAAATTCAGTGAGCTTGAAGAAATGAACAGATTTCCAGATCAATATAATTTATAAGGCTTATGAAGAAACAGAAGAGTTGAGTAAGAATCAGTCACAAGCGTGGGAAATGAAACAAAAAAATATCTACCCAAAAGTGAAACCTCAGGCCAAGATTACTTTGTAAATGAATTTTATCAAGCTTTTAAGCAAGAACTAATGTCCATCTTGACCAGATTGTTATTAAAAATACAAGAAGAGGGAGTCTTCCCAAATATATTTTATATGCCAACATTATCTTAATTCTTTTACCCAGTGAAGACAGCACCAGAAAATTATTGGCCAATATCCTTGTTGAACTTGAGTGCAAAAATCTTTAGTCAAATATTAGCAAATCAATTTCAACAATAGTTCACAAAGATTAAGTGAAATTTATCCCAGGGATTCAACAATGGCTCAATATAAGTAAATCAATCAATGTAATGCATTTTATCAGTAAAACCTAGGATAAAAATCAGATGATATCAATAGAGGCAGGGAAAGTACTTGATAAGGTTTAACACCCATTTATGATACAAGCTCTAAGCAAGTTGGGAATAAAAGAAACCTACTTCAATCTAATTAGGACCATATATTGCAAACCTCCAACCAATATAATTCTTTCAAACTCTGTGCATTGAAATAAACTCCAAATCTGAAAAAATCTTAAAGATCTGAAACTATGATAGGTAGGTTGATAGACAGTATCATAGCATAAACAATAGAGATTTTTTTAAAAAGCTAAAAAACTTGACTCTTATGGCAAGGAAAAAGATAAAAAATAAACAATTGATAATACATCAAGTTAAAAAGCTTTTACATAATGAAAAAATATATGTGAAGAATAAAAACACATCCTCTTAAGTGGTGAAAAATATTCATGCAATATCCAATTGACAAAGGATCAATATCTGAGGTACATGAAAAAACTTACACGATTCCACAGCTAAACAAATTAACAAATAGGCAGTAGATATGAACAGACAAATTACCACAGAGGAAATCCAGAAGGTCAATAGATATATGAAAAAAACATTCACCATCACTTCAAATAAAAGAATTGCAGTTTAAAATCACAGTTTAAAATCACCTCATATCCAAGAGACATGGCATATAATATAGACTCCCTACAAGAATTGCTGGAAAGGATACAGAGAAAGAGGAACCCTATTGTACTATTGAGAATGTAATCTGGCATAGCCATTATTGAAAGGAATTTAGAATTACCTTCAAATAATAAAAATTGCAATAGCACTATGGCCCAGCAGTTCCATTTTTGGGTATTTATCTAAAGGATATGAAGCCACAAATACAAAAAAAACAATATACTCTACAAAGTTAATTGCAGTATTTTTTATAATAGGTGGGCTAAAGAAGCAGCTTAAATGTCCTTTGGTAGACAATTGGAACAAGATGTAGTGTATCCAAACCATGGGATGCTATTCAAGATTTAGGAAAGTTTAAACATATCCATTTACAACAAAATGAGAGATTTATGTCTAGTAAAGCAAGTCAAAATAGCAAAGACAAATACTGACAATTTATATAATGCATAATTTGACAAAGTAGAATTTAAAACTCATGGACATTAGTAAACAAAGTAAGGTTTCTAAAGTTAAGAGGGATAGTAAAAGAAGAGATAAAGGATGTTAAGCCATGACACTGAGGATGTAAAAAGGCAAATTTTTGATTATAGAGGAAAAGAAAAGAAATCAATAATTTATTACAGGCATGTATTGAGTAGGTTAACTGGATAGTATACAAGGTTTCAGATCCATGGTGGAACTAAGTGTTACTGAAATAAAATTACTTCAGTAATTTAGATCACTGAAGACCATCACAAGTTTTTAATTTTAATTTTTTTGTTTCTAAACATCCTCAATTATTTTTTCACAACATAGAATTTCTCCCCTCAGGCAAAGGAATGAAGCTAGATCGTTATTTCACACTACACACAAAAATCAACTCAAAATAGAGAAAACTCTTGGATGCAAAACCTGAAATCAAATCTTTAGAAGACTGTGTATTCCTTAGGATTTTACACACACACACACACACACACACACACAAGAATTTGAATGTTTTTCTACACTATCGTCCCTTAGAACCCAAAGGAACAGGACTCTTATTCCTGTTTTATCAGAGATGAGATAAGAAGATACTCAATGTCTTGAAAATACTTATACTAAGATTTAGTCAAACTACACAGATGATTTAGTTTTTTTTTTTCTTTTATTTTTCTCTTGGACTCTTTATCCTAGAGAAGGAAACGGGCTACCTTCTAGGATACAATGGCATGGTAGTTATCAATTTTCAATTGCTTCTTTGAAAACTTGACAAATAGATTAGTTTATTTCCTGGCATGGTTCCCCAACCATTTACTTGATGGTTCATTTTATTTCAGTTCAACAATCCCCTGTGGTTGGAAGTGATAAGTTCAAATTATATCCAATTAATTGGCTAAGGAGATGGATGTCTCTGGTAGGTAAGTGAGTTTCCTATCTCCTTGATGGCTGGTTCCTTGACCAGCTCACTTGGGGTTAAGTGACTTATGCCAGCGGATACCTAGACACTGTTCAGTTGCTTCATACTTATGTTTAATGAAGTAGATAGAGGCAAAGTAAGAGGAAACAAATTGCATAGGAAAACAGCAAAATATGTAGTATACAGAGTTTGCTAACTTCTGGTTAATCATAGTGCTTTTTCATGACAGCCTAGTACCACACACCTATGCACAAGTCCTTCTATGGCCACTTCATTACCTGCCATCTTTTCTACTTGTACCTCTCTTGATGATAACACTTTTCTTTGCAAGTGTTTTACCAGTCAGGTTAATGTCTCTTACTCTGTGAATTTTCCCACCTCTGCCTTTACCCTTTTCCCCTGACATGACTCCTGTACAATTCTTCATCCAGCTTTTGCTATAATGGAACATCTTTTAGCTCATCCTCATGGAGAACTCATTATTGGCAATTGTACAAAAGTCCTGTCCTGGACACACATGTACTCAGGTGTCTAGCTTCACAAAAACCCTAGAAATGCAGTGAGCAGTTCTCTTTATGTAGGGTAGTGATGGAGAAATGAGAACTTCTTGTTAATTTGAAAACACTGTCCTTTAGTCTTCTCACTTGAAGAAGAAGGTTCATTAGCCAGGAGAAGGATCCAACTGCTTTTTTTGATGCTATCTTCTCATTGGATGATTCAAACCCAAATACCTTCATAGAAAACTTGTTTTCATGACATGAAGAATTCCTCTTTAACAAGGAGTGTAGGTAGGTTCTCAGAAATTACATTAAGCCACACACTGAGTTTCCTGCCTTCTTTTCCTTTAATAGTCATGCCATTCTCATTCTGATCATGTTTGAATGACATTTACCTGTCAGGTCAATGGTACATCCACTTTAACTGTTAGACCCTCTCACCTGACTTCCATAGGTAGTGACCGTTCTAACTCCACTTCCATGAAGCAGATGGCTACTATTTCAAGTTCCAGAATCCAGCTGATGATTGAAGTGAAGTTTTGGCCAAAGTTTTTAAGTCCAGTATATAATTTAGGCACTGGAATTTTGAAAATAATAAAGCATGAGAGATCATATACATTTAACACTCTAAGGTTGTATGTAACAGTCATTGTCCAGCACATTCAGCTTAAGAAATAGAAAATTAGTTGAGACACTTGTATACCCTTTGTCAGTTGTGTTCTCTAAAGGTTTGCCCTCAAAAATATGCCCAGTATATGCATTTATTATTTACACACCCACATGTTTCTTTATGCTGCTACCACCCATGTACCCCTAGGTGGTAAGCATTGCTAAAGAATATGTGACATAAGAGTCTGAAGTTTGTTAGATTGAATAACAACCTTAAGTTATACTACTCAGGATGTTTTGAAAATTCTGCCTTCTTGTTCTTGAAACCTAAAGACTCAATTGAGATGTCATTGAAGTACAATTATATGTCCTTTGTTTTGAATTTGTGACTTCTCAAATTTGAGGCACAGTTTAACACCATGAATAAGTAAAGGATTTGATTTAAAGAAAATCCTCCAAGATTTTGCTATTTTAACTACTAGTATATGGGATGACTTTAAATTCATTGAGGGTATATTTGTCTCTGTAATAACATGGACTAATTACGCCCTCACTGTCAACTGATGTGGTATTGTGAGAATCAACAACAATAAATATATTAATGCAAATCTGAAAACTATAGAGGAATATCGCAGTGTTGAATGAATTATTTTTTCTTTACTCAAATAATATTGGAGAGAAAACTTCCTGTATCTCGTGACTTACAAGTTTTGCTTTACTAACGGGAAATTGTATATCATGGTAGCCCACAATTAATCTATCCTCAAGCAGACACTACACAAAATATTAGACTATAGGAAAAATTGAAAAAAAGAAAGCCACATATATATATGAAAAATAAAAAAAAAGAAAACCATATATATGTATGTGTAGTCTAATTATACACACACACAAAAATACACACACACACTGCTCTTTTGTATCCCGAGTTTGAACATTTATTAGTGGAGAGTATTCTCTGAACAATTGTGAGGGAATTTGTTAAAAGCTTTACCCTCCCATTTAGCCACATTGTACTCAGAGAACTGCTGTAAATCACCCAGGATGACACAGGGACAAATATGAAGCATGGACTGAAACTGCTGCCCCTGTTGAGGGCATCTTTTTTCTGGCAGCAAATGTCTTCCAGGGTATGAAAGGCATGCATCCTGGGGAAGACAAACCATTCTGTCAGGAGGAATATGACAACTGTGAGATTGCTTTATTTAAAAAGAAAACCTGCTTTGTTGGAGGTGTCTCATGTTCTTGGGAAACAGAGGAGATAAGCACACAGACTCTTTTGCCATTAATACTCTCAGAATGAGAAATGAAATATTCCTTTTGAGTGATAATTTGGGCCAATAGGTGTTTTTGCAAAAATATAAATGGAAAACATGGAAAGGATCATAAAAAATAGGGAAAGAGAAATTCAAGTGAGCAGAAGAAACACACACAAAAAAATGGCCAGGGTTGCCCAGGCCCTGAGGATGGAGACAACAGGTAAACCTTGTGACTAGCATATAGTGATGAGTTAAACTTCAGACATGCACATGAGAGATGAGGCACCTTCACACTCCTGGTTGTTAACTATTTTGTTTTAAATCTTTTTGAAAAATTGATTTAAAAGATGCATATTTTTTCTTCATGGAAAAAATTCAGATATTCACACAGGGAAATCTCTGCATACTCTACAAGGGTTGATGATTATGATAATTCCTGAGATCCACCTATGTACCTCTCTCAGGACTCATGCTGACCTTCTTCACCTGTGTATGTGACCTACTATGCTAATAAGGAAAAACTGACTTAATTGAAGATGTAAATCTAAAGTGTGTAAGTAGAGGGAGGTGGGTTTCTTAGGGTGACTTTGCTCTGGAGAAGTTGCCTTTGCTGAGCCTTGGTCCCTGATTCTTGTTCACATGTAGGGAAGGATGTGTTTTAGAAGGCATAGAGATACTGTTTTTCTCTGGGATCCAAATAGGCACTACTGTGTGTAGGCTCAGCCCCCAAATATGGAATTACCACAGAAGTCCTGAAGACAGTGAAAGTCACTTGGGTATACCATTCAAATAGGTTATTATGAGTTGTGGCTCTGGGGTAGTTCAGGCTGGTGACCTACATGAATAATTCCTCCACGATAACCTCATCATCACCAGCAAGCAGCAGGGCTACAAAGAACAGAGTAATAATGGAGGTCCTTTGTCTAGTCTTCAGCTGTGGGTTGAAGCTGGTATGCAGGTTATCACACAGAAATATCTAAACCAGAGGGATTGGATTGTGCTTCTCATACAAAATAAAAAACCACAACAGAAGGAACATATCAGTGCCAGAGCCACTGGAATGGCTGCAGTAAAAGCCCATGGGACATGGAGCTTATTTCTGTAACTGCATTTTTGAATGAAAAAAAAAAAAAAGCACTGTGAGCAATGGACACTAACATGAGCTGCTAAACAGTCAATTCTGGTGCCTAGCCCTTCCCCCAGTGTCCCTGTAAGAAGGTGGTTAGGACACAAATGACACTTCTGAGTGAGGGAAAGGTTCCAGGTCAGCCTGAAGAGCAATATCCTTCAAAACCTACCAGAAAGTAGATTTTGGAGGGTTCTTTTCTTTCTGACAGTTTTGCATCTCTATGGAAGTATTTATGGTAGAAGTGGTAAGAAACCATAAGGTAAATGATGTTTGCTTTTATCTTTTAAAAGTTGAATCATAGGACGGGCAAGGTGGCTCATACCTACAAGCTTCAGCCTATGAAGCAGCCGGGGGATTGCGGTTCGAGTCCCGCCTGGGGCCTGTAGAGAGACCTAGTTCCAAAAAAAAAAAAAAAAAAATAGCTGGATGTGGTGGTGCACGCCTCTAATCCCAGCTACCTGGGAAGCTGAGGCTGGGGATTGCTTGAGTCTGTGGTACCCCGGACAATGAGAGCCTGTGATTCCACAGGCAAAAAAAGTGAGACCTAGTCTCAAAAAAGAAAAAATAAGTTGAATCACATAGGGTTAATTTCATGATTCTGGAGTTAAAACATTCCTCCCAGAGTTCAATAAGATTTTTGGCTGGCCACAGTGGTGTGTGCCTGTAAGCAACAGCTTACGGAGTTGTGGCAGGGTCTGAGGATCACAATTCAAGTCCCACCCAGGGCAACACAGTAAGACCTAGTCCCCCAAAATAGCTGGGCATGGTGGTGTGCACCTGTAATCCTAGCTATCTGGGGAGCTGAGGCTGGGGATTGCTTGAGTCCGTGGTGCCATGGGCAATGTGAGCCTGTGGTTCCACAGGCTAAAAAATAGTGAGACCTAGTCTTAAAAAAAAAAAAAAAAGCAAGAAAAAGATTTTGGGAGTGTCTATGATTCCATCACTGCTTTCTGCTACCAGTAAGGTAACTGCATTCCCTCTTGTTAGAACAACCAGGACTTGAGTCCTACTGTCAAAGAGCTCTTGGGGACAAAAGAAGACAAATGAGCATGTATTGACTACCTGCTGTATGCCTGTGCATTGCCTATTCCAGCTTTCCCATAGTTATTGGAAGGACATTTGTCTTAATGGTTTATTTCTGCAATTCTTAAGCGTTCTAGACCTCATTGTCTTCTCTCTTTTTAACAACACTTATTGAAATTCATAAATACCTGTCAGCTTAATCATGGAGGACAATTTAGAATAGAAAATAACATTCAAAGAGAAGTGGACAGTTTGAGTATTTGTGACAGTGACATATTTGTGTAAAACATCAGATTTATATCAAGAATCACAGGTATCAGACCCTCCAGGTACCTATTACTGTTTGCTGTTCCACAAAATAGATTTTATGTTCATTTTCCATTGCTGCCCAGAGAATAATAACAGAGCTAGAAGTTACCCTAGCAACAACCAGGTCACCACATAAAAGCCTTCCTCTGAGATTGTCCAGAAGTACTGAACCCAAGGCTGCTGTTTCACCTATAATACACTACACTATGCTTCCTGCCCCGTTACCAACAAAACTTCTCACTTACCCACTTCCTCACACAGTGAAACAATATTTATTGGACTTTACAAACCTAGGGTTAAGATATACATAGGAAGATGAACACTCTGCCCTCTAATAGATTATCATCCCTGAGTGGGTATAGGTATTTACTATACAAAGTGATAAATATTGGGTGAAAGCATTAGTCTGAGTGCTGCGTGACTTGGAGGTAGGCATGCCAACGACACAGGGAAAGAAGGGAGGCCTTCCAGAGAAGACTGTGTCTTACTTGTCATTATGGAAGAGAGAAACTTTTCCTTGTGGGAAACGTGAGGTATGGAGTCTCAGAGGCAGGAACCTTGTGAGAAGATGTTGGATCATATGGTCTGTAAGGGAGCCCAGTGCAGTTGAAGTAATGATTTCTGTGTAGGGAGAGAGAACATGTGTTCATAACTGGGTAGTGTGTGTGGGGTGACATATTGAAAGTCTTCTGTGTTATTCTTTAGTTTTGGTAACTTTATCTTTGTATAAAGATCAATTTTTTTAATTGTATTTTTTTATGAAATAACATTAGTTCAAAACACTATGTAATTTAGGGTTACAATAGGTTTATACCTTTTCAGGCTATGTTACCATATCATGCACACTGTCAAAATATAATTAATCCCCTACCAAAGTGCATCACAACCTCTACTGTCTTTATTCCATCCCTACTCTCTCTACTCTGGTGGTTTCAATTCTGTAGTCAAATTTTTAGCATGTGTTTTCTTTAATCTTTCTGTTCCCTTGCTTTTTTAATATTTTGCATAGGAGTGAAGTCATATGTATTTGTTGTTCTCCTTCTAACTTCTTTCCCTTAGCCTAATCCCCTACAGTTCCATCCATGTTGTCACAAATGGTAAAATTTCATCTTTTGAATAACTGAATAGTATTCCATTGTAAAATAAATATTTCCATAAAGAAAAATAGGCAAATATGGATAAAAGAGAACAATGTGTTTTTAACAGAGAGCCTCTCTGTTTTTCCAGAGGGACTACTAGGTTGAGGAGCTTTGCTTTGTCTGAGATGACTGGAATTTAGCAGTTTTCTGAGCAACAACATTAAACAGATCAAGATGTATTTGATGGTAGATAAATATATCTGCAGAAAACAGAAACAGAAAAAGTACGTCCTTGGAACTAAACAGAAAAAGTATGTCCTTGGAACTATTCTGAACTCTTAAGAGGCAAGAAGAAACTTATTCTATGAAGATAAAAAAAGAAAAATGAAACTTTACCTTTCTGGATTATTACAGATTGTGGTTTATATTAAGGCATAATTCCAACAAAACCTGTTTAACTTCTTCATTTTTGATTCATTTGATCACATATATCTATAATCCATAAAGTTTGGATATCAACTTCCCTAGACTCATGCAGAGCATGGGAAAATTGCGTATGAAGAAATGCTCAGCACAGTACCAGGCAGAAAATATGGAATCAAAAAAATATGTTTCTCTTTTCCCCTTTCCCTCCTTTTTTTTTTCACCTTTTCCAACTCTTTCCACAATTATTTTGATAGCTAAGGGAGATATCAATCTAGATAGAGTTTTTCACAAACAAGCGGTTGAATTTATATCTACCAAAATCCATGCATTGAAATAACAGTGACAGGCTCTTTCAAATTTTTCAGCTCATTTTCACCCTTGTGATTGTTGACAGTAAACCCTTGGAAGTAAAATATGTTTCCTGACCATATTTCCCTTCCTTGTCACACATGATGTCTTATTTGCTGTGAGAACCTATGCGTAAGTCTATTACCAAGAGGGCTGATGCCAGTGTTGTAGGAAAACAAGCAGTCTCTCTCCTTTGCAGATAAAATGAGACATGTGGCAGTGAAGCCTCCAGAGACCTGGAAACCCAGTGAATAGTTGGAGACTTTACTTGAACCCTTTTTTCTCTTTGAGTCTCTGCGTAGTTCCATGGTATAGAACTGTGTGATTTTCCAGTGCTAGAAATGGACAAAAGCTAGAACCAGGTTCTATATGAAGAACTGAAATCACTGACCAAAGAGCTTATACTTTAAAATGAATAGTACATAGACTGGGATGCAAGAAATTCAGAAAAAAAAATGGACTATTTAAGAGAATAAACTTTAACCAGATGGCAGTCACCTAAGAAAACCACTGCCAGAGTTCTAAAGCATCAGTCTGATTGCATCCTATCCATGTACACAAATCACCTTTAACTGCTATAAATATGCTATAAATATGAAGTTTTACATGTCTTTTAATGGGTGAGTAAACTCATGCTTTTAGAGTTAATTCCAGCCTTCCAAGCTATCTGAGTAAAGTAACTGATTTGACTTCCCCTAATTAAATTTTCTCTGGGGCTCTAAGTTTTCTATGTAAAGCAGAAGCTAGGAACAGAACCCTGGGTGACTCTAAAAGGAAGATTTTTGAGGAGGAGTGTTATTCATCTGTCCTCATGAGTATTATGCTTGTAATTTGCTCCTGTGAGTGATCTGTAAAGAGTTTGTGATACTCTATAGCAGCTGGTGTGAGGTTCATAGTGCTCAGCAGTTATGCTTCTGCATTTCCTCATTATCACTCTTCTTTGAGAAGAGGCTGCTTACCAACTTGTTCCTGGGTCCTTGTTTTCCAGATACCTATCTATTGACCTCAAAGAGATATTCTTACTTCTTTCTGTTTCTTACTCCCTGCCCAACTGAAGCATAATAAATTATGAATAGAGGTGTTGAAATAGTACTTAGTACCTGGTTTCACAAATATACCACTAAGAGAAAAGACAAATTTTCCAGATAGAATGCTGGGTCATAAAGGTATATCAAATATCTTTCTGTACCTAGCACATTTCACAGTGGATATTACAAAGGGTTGGAATAATAACATCCACTGCTTAAAAGCCAGAAAAGAGCAGATGACCAAATGAAGAATTGTAGGAAGACAAAAAAATATTATCTTCTCAGTCCAGGAACTATCTGGTGGGAAGCAGTGCTCTTAACAAGTGGTTTCCAAAATAAATTGTACATACAGTGTGCTCAAGATCATTCATTGCAATGTGGAGTGAAAATATTAGGACTTCTATTTCTCTACTTTGCCAAAAGGGAATAAGAACAAAGTTTTATTAGTATTTAATAAATGGATTGGCACTGATGTTTTCACTTGGTCTACATGTCAGATGATCCTACCTCAAGTTGTTCTAATGAAAAGCATAGTTCCAGATAGGAAGCTGTTGGCAGTAATGCCTTACACTTCATTCACTTTTGACATATGGTGATGTTTTACAGTTTCTGTGTTCCTGGTGAAGTGAATTTATCACTTGAGTTTTAACTAAACTAGTTTTCTATAAAGGACAAATAACTTTGACAATTCCTGCAAAGAAACTGCAGACTTGGTACAGATAAATTACCATTTGGAATCCAAGCAAAAGACAATGCTCTCATTAAAAGATAGTATGAGCATTTTCACTCATACAATGAACTCTTTGTTATCAACATAAAGAGGTAAAAGAGTGTCAATTTAATAATATCTGAAAAAGAATACCCCCCATCAAAATTATCCAGAAGGTAATTTGAAATAGCTCTGTAAACCATATGATATGGTAAAGTTTTGTTCTAATTATATGTTTTACATTTAGCATTATTTAATGATAGTACAAAGTCCACATGATAAGCAAAATAGGAGATAGTTTATTTCATCTTAACATAGTCTTTAAATTTACATTTTACATATTTTATACTAATAACATAATGATATAGATGTGCATTAATGATACATGAAGTTAAAATATATGCTCGTATATGCTGGAAAATATGAAAATAATTTGACTGATGGAGACTGTTATCCATATATTGCCCTAGAAAATTATAAAAATCAAATGAAACTACCTCATTGTCAATGAACTTTCATTATTTTTAGTCTCTCACTCTGTCTTTGTTTCATGATATGGTGAGAGGGATGAACCACTTCCTTCATAAAATATAAGAAAGTGAAATATCACAATTGAGTACTTTAATTTTCTCTGAACGGTAATATGGACTTGGTAGGAGGTTTTAGCACAGGATACTATCTTTGGACTGGGCTTTATTCACCACTCTGATTGTAGGTATGTTTTTCCAGATTAAGAGAGTTAGCTATATCTCATCGTGTTTAGGAATGCCATTGAGATGGACTCTTCCACTCATGTTATGGAAGAGACAGCCCTCAGAGAAGCCATGAAGTTGTCACTGTGGATAAATAGAGGATATTGTGCATAACAACCATCAAGATTAAGTTGCCTTAAAAAGTGAACTCAGAGATATTAGTTTTAATCAGGAATGAGACATAGAAGTCAGAATTATAGTGTTTGTAGCAGCATTAGTCTGATATGCTGGTTCAGCTATAAAGATCAGTAAAATGTGAGATTGTCAAGAGAGACATAGAAAACAACATCTGCCATTAAATCTAGACTCAGCAAATTGTTGATTGAATACCTGCTATATGTGTATTTACTGGGATGATATGATTTAAGATAGATTCAGAGACTTGAAAAACTCCAGAAAAAAGAAACCTTGTCTAATCACTGGAAACAACCAAATGAAGATAGATAGAAGATAAGTAATTGTGATTCTGTACAAAGGTGGAGGTGGAAGGAAGGACAGCAGCGACAAGCTTTTAAGCTAATACAGTGCAAAGATTCTTTGTTAGAACCATTTTGTGGGTTTTTGCTTTTTTCTTTGTTAATAAGTCCAAATAACAAGATAGAAAGAAATGGGAGAAGAGGCATAAACCAGTTGAAACAATATGTTTGTATGAGTGCATTATAGTTCCCCAGAAAAATTGCCTGAAATTATATGGTTGTAAACATAGCTTCAATAGCAAGGATCCTACTCAGTGTTCCCGGAAGAGTTGATGAAATCCCCATATACATCTTCTCCTCCCCCCAACAGCTTCTGCTCTCTAAAGCAATACCCTCCATCCTTATCTCAGTGGAATCTTTTTCTCAGATAGGATTTGGTCAAAAAGACAGAAAAACACCATAAAATTCTAAATAGTAGTTATATCATATGGAAAATTAAAATATCATTATTAGGTAGACTTTGGGAGTGATAGGTAAAACTTCTAGAAAATAAAATGTAACCAAATTATAAAGTTCCCACTAATTACCTCAGGTGCATGCAACACAAAGTAGATGATTCACTAAAATATGTCCCTAAACAGGCACATTTCTACCATCTGCTGCAAGCAGGCACATTTCTACCATCTACCATCATGCGGGTCTGCCACAGATTGCCACAAACAATATCATGGCTTCTGCTTCTCTTCTACCTTCCAGCTCACATGAGCTTCTCACTGGAAAAAATCTAAACCAGAGCCCGACTGACTGGGAAAGGCATCTAGACTAGCAGCCCTGGTGATATAAAAAAGCGAACTCAGAAGGAAGAAAATGGTGCTGAGATTTTTAAAGATCTTCGAACTGATGTCAAACCAGCACAACAGAGAGATTTTTGTCAGTCTTCTCTTGTAACTTGCTTTGCTTTCTTATTTTGCTCTCTACTCCCAAGTTTACTGTTCTTTGAGGTAGGAAAGAGAGCTCTCTTCCATAAGAAATACACTTTTATCCTTCAGTCACAAATAGGCATTGCATTTAGGCTTTTAAAATGAAAAGTCAGAAATTATGCTACAGAGCTCGATCAAGTCTTTTAATTTATTCCTAAGAAGTTGAACCACCTTCCTATAGGACTGAAGACACTGAAATAAAATGCTTTGAGTAATGCCTCAAATTGCTATTCACAGCCAGAACTGGTTTTCCAAGACTTTGTTACTAGGACTGTGTCTCTGAGAAGAATGTTCTTCTCTAAGGAAAGTATTATCTTCTTCATCCATGAGCCCCAGGTTCAGGACAGATCCACACTTGCTCTGTTTCTCTTTCACCTCTCAGAAGGGGAAGTGAGATGATGTGAATAAGTCCCAGCAACTGACTGAGCAGAACATGACATGGCATGTGCAGCTACACCCGAATTTGAGCAGTGGGCACATAGATCTGCTCCCTTTGTGTCATGTCTACTGCATCTCATGAAGGATAACTGCATTAATGCTGCATAAAGGGAAATTTAAAAACCTAAATATACTTATTTAACCTTCAAGGTAAGAACAATTATGCTTTAAGACTTCTCAGTCGAATCTGAAATTTCCACTCAAGGTGTGGAGAGGTTGTAATCAGCTGAGCCTATTTTATCACCATCCTCTGGGAGCCCTGGCATGGAAAGACCCTGGTAGCCAGATGGAGCTCCCTGCTGAAGGCAACACCAGGGAACTTCTCCTCATTTGCTTTTGCAGGTCATCGGTGTCAGAGACCAATGAGCAGAAAGAAGCCACAGATTGTCACTTTGTCTCTTCATAGAGCACCGAAGTATAGTATTGATCCAAGAGGTACTGGTCATAATTGACATTTCATTCCACTAAGTTAAAAGTATAAGAGAAATTTTGATGCATTGAACAGTACCCAGATTCTTTATCTTATACTGACATTTTGATTTTTTTTAAGGAAATGCATTTCCTAAAAGTACCCTTCAGATAGACAACACCATTATTTCACTCATTTGCTGGAATTGTAGAGAAAATAATCAAACTTGCCAGCATGCTCAAGTCTTAGATTTTCAGTTTGTCATAATTCACATAGGCTTTGCCACAATAGCTGCTGGAATGACAAGAAGTGGAGGACAGTGTGAAGAAAGCAAGTCAGAAATAGGCTAAGTTGAGCTGCAGGAATTCATCTGTTTATTAGGACTAACTCCCAGGGATGGAGCCAGTAGATCAAATTACAATGTTCAAGTTAGGGACCAGAAAATCATGCATAATATCCTAAGGCATTGGCCTAAAGGTTGAATTATAATGTCCAAGGAGGATGATCATGAGACCATATTATCACATCCAAAGCAGCTGTTGAAGGTCAATTTTTAGTTTATAATGCTGAAGCAGGGAAAGAAGAACAGATCAATGATAAGATTACATTGTAATGTCTGAATCTATGTTCTTAGTAACATGAAATTCCATGGGTTGTTTTCATAGGATCAAATGATTTTTTCAAAGGGAAGAAGCCAAAAAAATCATTCTGTGATGATCAGGAAGATATGAGGGACTGCGCGTTATAATGGATCAAATCATGAAAAATACAACCTATTTTCTAGTTCCTAATGGGTTGGATAGATAGGTAGAGTACTCAAAGACTGGGGGCTACTACTGCACTCTGAATTTTCTCATTTGTGATCAAAAGTAAAGAAATAAGGATCTGTGAGCATTAGGGCTGGGGGAGAACAACTTATTAGCCCAACAGAAGGCTTTGAAACATTACCCTGAAATGCGTTGAGTCTTACAGGGCTTGGTTGGGTGGAAAAGTCAGGGTAAACAGAAAGTCTGGTGATTATAGAAACCTTGGAATAGTATATATAATTCCAAAAACTGATGACTTAAATAGCATACATCTTTTTTAAAAAGTCCATTCTGGTGCCTAGATCAAGGTGTCCCAGATTTGGTTTCAGGTAAGGCCTCTCTTAATTCTCTTGACTTCTCACTGTGTTCAAACATGACCTTCAGTGTACTCTTGAGACAGACCTCTGGTGTCTCTTCCTACAAGGACACCAATCCTCTCAGCTTAGAACCTCACCTTTATGACCTCATTTAATCACAATTAAATCCCATAAACTCTGACTTCAAATACAGTCACACTGGGGCTTAGAACTTCAACATATGGATTTTAATAGGGGGCAATTTGATCCGTAACAATGTGTATCACTTGCTTTCCTGTATGCCACTCAGTCTTTGTTTCGACCATGTTGGAAATTGGTATTGCTAGCCTTCCCACATAACAGTAGAAACAGTTTTCCCTGGAGAAGATTTTTTAAAAAAGAATTTGGATGAAGTGGATTGTATGCTCATGTACTAATTCATAATATTTTATTAAAACACCATATAGCATTTTTCATGTCATAATAAGCTAGGTGGCTCTAGTATAAGTATATAGGTATATTTGCTTTGTTTTTAAACATGTGATCTTCTGGTTGTTGTTACTATGCAGATCTACTTTTCTATTTCATTCCATTTTCTGCTTTGGAAAGCTATCAGGTACAATTTTCTGCTCTTCTATGGGTCTGTGAGTTCTACTTGGAAATAAGGGATAATTAAAGGTTTATTAGCAAATGAACTATTCACAAATGTGTAAGAATAATAAATCCAAGTTACTAATCCTTATAGTACCCTCTGTAAAAATTCATTAAGACTTCCATATTCTTCATCTGAAGAGCTCTTTTGTCCTCAAGGAGGTTTTCTCTATTTGCTTTTATTCATCTTGTCTTTATGAACTACCATCTCCCTTCATCTTTTTGGAACATGGGAATGTAATAGAGGTCCTGCTACTAAGCCCAGGCTACTGCACTGGCTTATATTCCTTTAAGACCAGCTGATACATATATATAAATAGTCCATTTGTTAATAAATCTTCAAATTATCCTGAGTATGCTATTTGTTTCATGTATAGACACTGACTGATAAAACAAAATGCATCATTGAAACAGCTTTTCTATTCTTGCTTATTCTCCTGGAGTCAAATTGCATGCACATAATTTCCAAAGACAATCACTTTCATTGATCAGATGGTGTTGTCACAATTCAGGGGTGCTTGTTTGCAAAGCATTCTAGGAACTCAGTGGTATACAGAGAAATACAGGGGCAACTGAACAGACTCAGGGAATAGCATCCACTGGATTGTGGTGTGAGGAACCTTAATCAGTGGCTACTAGTATGTGGAAGAACTGAAGGCCATCTAGGCTGGGACTGAACTCAAAGGGGTAAGAACTGCTCTGGGTGCATCTAATTTCTGCACAACAAATTAGAAATAAACTCCTGCTACCCACAGGTATCAAGGAATCTATGTATCTATGTTTCTCCCATGCAATTCAGAAGGTAATTTAAATACCTTAATACCTATAAAATGCCATTTTTTTCTGAGTGTCCCGTTTACCCAACAGTTGCCCACTCTGTTTCTAAGCAGTTTGTTATTCTGTATCAATCTTTATTATAAAATGTCAATGTTTAAACTTAGAGAATACCTTAGTAAGTAGCATAATTACAAGTAGACCCATTCCTTATCTGCTGTTCCTATTGAAGAAGCAAATATTTTGGAAACAGCAAAATATTTTCAGATTTCCACTGATTCTAGCTGAACTCCTAGTCCTGGCTTATCGCTTTCTACATGTTACCTCAGGTAAATAACTTCATTTCTCTGGACCTCAGTATTCTCATATATGAATTGGGAAAATAATGCCCATCTCAATGAAACATGTAAAATGTAATATGACATAAGATATGAAAAATCCTAGCATAAATTAGATACGTTATAACTTACACTGCACTTCAGAAGGTCATCTATCTTCTTATATACATCACTGCTTCCTTGGAAAACTTATTCTGATCCATTATAGAACAACCTTGATTATTAGAAAGTTAGCTTTTTAGTTTGTTTATTTAATTTGAGGTAGCATTTGTTTACAGTGTTATTTGTGACTTGGAGATAAAGATATAGGTGGAGACCTCTGGGTGTTATTACCATCACCAAAATACTCAGACACTCCACCATCATCTTTGTTTTCCTACTTCCCCCTCCCCTTCTGGTAGTCAAATTCCTAGAGTTTATTATTGCTTTGACTTTATTTGACCCTTTGCACTGATTCTCTGTATTCCACTTATAATTGATACCAAACAGAGTTTGTCTTTTTCCTCTGACTTATTTTCCTGAGCCCAATCGCCTCCAGTTCCAACCATTTGAAGAAATGCTTATCATCACTGTCATCGGGGAAATATAAATCAAAACCAAAATGAGATACCACCTCACACTTATGAGAATGGTCTATATAAAAAATACCAGTAACAGCAAGTGGTAACAGCAAGTGGTAACAAGTATACAGAGAAAAAGGAACCCTCCTATGCTGTGGTGGGAATGTAGATTGTTCTAACCCTTATTGCAAACAATATAGTGGTTTCTTAAAGCCTTAAAAATTAATCTCCATATGATCCAGAAATTCTGCTCCTAGGTATCCACCCAAAGGATAAAAAAGTACTTATTTCGAAGTATATATGCACTTCTGTGTTCATTTTAGCACTAATTATAGTAACCAAGCATGGAAACAGCTTAATTGCCCCCAAGCAGATGAGTGGATTAGGAAGATGTGATATATATACACAGTGGAATACTACTTAGCTATAAAAAGAGGATAAACTTATATATAAATTATTTTTTAAAAAAGATAAACTCTTCCCATTTCCAAAAATGTGAATGGAACTGGAATAATTTTGCTAAGCTTTATGTAATGAGATACTGAGATTAGTTCTCTGAGTTGGCATAGACCATGTCAAATCTATTAGTGATTTACATGACAGTAATTTGCATTGTGATTTATAACACAATAAGTGCTTTAACTATATCACTGACCTTTCCAAATTATAAGGGTAATGCTCATGACCTTCTAATTTTCTTTTTCAAAATAAATATCAATTTTTACTCCAACCCTTTCTCAAGTTACATACCTGTGTATATGATCACCAGACTTATCCTTTGACAGTGATGCTCATCAACCTCTGAGATTTTAGAACATTTCACAAGTGTTGTTCACTATATAAGAAAAGGAAAAACAGAATAAAATGAGAAGGGTGATTTCTTTGAAGTGTATGCTCTTTCATAGTACACCCTGATGACTTTCACTTTGATTTCCTTTGCTATTATAAATTATCTCCAGTTTACTTTGATACATGTTGCTGGTGCTGGTACCATCTCAATAGAATGGATTTCCTGGCCTTGTATTAGGTGGCAAAATATGAATTTTCTTGAGTTGTTCATTAAAGATAAAAAAGTAAATATAAAAATTCATTGTACTTTTATTATATTTACACAATGAAAGATTGCATATTTAAAGACTTTAAGGAATTATATGGGACCTGTATTTCTGGTCAAAAATAACAACCAATCCCTATATCTAGGGTGATAGAAATCTTAACTTACTTGTAATTAGTGCATTTATTCAATTGCCAGTTCCATTGATAATCCTTTCTGGAATTTATGTGGCACTGAGTCATTGTTTCCTTGAATGTTAGATAAAATCATCACATCTTTACTCATCTTTTTACAAAAATTTACAAGTTCCATAATTTTCTAGCTCTCAATTTACAATTTTCTTATGGTTTTTAATACTCAATATCTTGGGGATTCAGAAAGAAATGCCTATCTGGTTGGTATGGTCAAAGAAGATATCCACTCCCAAAGTAGAAGCAGTTTTCTAAGTTCCAGTCACAAAGCATGGTTTATACAGTCCTAAATATATTCTCTATATTGTTAGCATGCAATTCATGATAGAATAATGTGCATGCTCTTTTATTAGTATGTTAGCTACTTTAACACATGCACATGTACACACAAAATGGAAGAAAATCAAGGAGATGTTGATATACGGATATTCTAAAAGTTGTAAAGAAGGCAAAGAAGGCTCTAATATCTACCTTTGCTTCTTTCAAGATGGATTGTCTTATGTTCCCTCTAGTCTGGTATTATTCTTTTTTTTTTTTTTTTTTTTTTTGTAAACTTAAACATCTCCTTTGCTCATTACTGGCCATGGTTCTAGGTGTCCATTGAATTGATGATAAAGTCCGGATTTACTATTGACATGTGAAACAGTCTTCACAGCTCCTGAGTGTGCAAAGTTCTGGTGCCTGGCAGCTTTGCACTCACAACAAAGAGTGGTGCAGACTAAATGAGAAAGTCATCGAAGATCATCAGATACCACTAGATTTTTAGGATTAGATTCCAAGTTGTGAATATAATTTTTCCTTATGTTTTTTTATGCCTGTAATTCTTGGAAAAGAAGATGAAAATGAAGAAGAATATAAATTTCCAGAGGCACAGTACTATAAGAGAGTACATATAATATACTATATATTATATTTATAATATAATTCAAGTTGAACCTAGACAATAAGCTCCACAACAGTTGAGCTTCTGAATTTTTCAACATTGTAGCTCCAGTTCCTGATACTTAGTGGGTGCTCAAGAATGTTTATTCAATAAATAAAGGATTAAATAAAGAATAAAGTTGATTTTTTTTTTACTTTGTATCTTCTTCATGATTATTTGATCTTCCTTTTTTTTCTTAGTGTTTGCCAAGTTTTCTTTGCTTCTCTTGGAAAGTCTGTGTTGTCAATTATGCTTAGAGATTGGTTTTCTGAAAATTGAATGAAATTGGACCTGAGGTTAAAAGTGACATATGGAAAGTAATTTATCCTTGGAGCCATTAAGAACTGTAGCCCATGAGGTCAAGTCCAAGGACCTAGGTTCATCCATGACTGAAATTTTAAATCTTGCATACTGATGCATTTATAGACAAAACCTTCTGCAACAAAATTGTCTCTTTAAGTAAAAAATCAGAAGTAGTGTGAAGATTGTTAAAAACTGAGGTGCTTAGCATCTGGAGCTAAAAAAAGGGTGAGAAGCCAGAAAATTTTGTATGAAGAGAGAAAATCTCTTCAAGACCATGCTTGGGACCCTCTCAACTTGTTGACCCTTATTTGTATCATTCTGACTCCAGAAAACATTCTGTTTCCTGAATTTTAAAACTATTTTACAAAGGTTTGGTCCACTAGGACTCAATAAGTAACCCTAGAAGAACAACACAGAAACATCTAAGAGAACTACTTCATTCACAATAAGTTTTCTTTTGTGAGGCTGTGAATCTGAGTTTTTAATTGACTCTTGAAAACTCCCTGTCTCAGAAGCTTGCAGTTTAGGTGCAAGGATAGTCACTGGATATGGTCACTCAGAATCATTCTAGGCTCTTGTACATTCATTCTGAGACCTTAAATATTCTTTCATCTCTGTGGAAAAAATTTTCATTCTATCACCAAGATGAAAATAAACATGACAGTGTTTACTTCCCAGAAAGAATATTTTATAGTCATGGTTTTGTTCCATTTGAAGACTGATCAATGAAAGACAGTCCACATCAACTTTTTCTCTGAATAAAAGCATTGGTGATGTCCTCTTATTGCTTAGGTTTAGCTTTCCCCCATGATGCACATGTACTTCCTTTTAGAAGAAGGGAAAGAGTTAGACTAATGGTGCCAAGTTCTGTAGGGCTGTTCAAAGACTATCCCAGGTAGGTGAACATCCACTTTTCTAGAATATGCTGAAGAAGAACAAAGGAAAGTACACAATTAAAATTAAAATGAACTGCCTTGGATAGCCAGCATGGGAATTAAAAGATTTTTGAAAAATTTTATGGATCTGTCATTTTTGAAAAAGATGATGCCTTTAAAATAAGTAAGTTTTTTTTTAAGGTCCAAGAGACCCATGATTTCACTTTCAGCTCTCATTGACAGCATCCCCATTAGTTATTTCTTTTTCTTTTCTTTCTTTTTTGAGAACTAGTTATTCCTATTTTTGCCTGTGGAAACACAGGCTCAAATTACCCAGGGTACCACAAACTCAAGCAATCCCCAGCCTGAGCTTCCCAGGTAGCTGGGATTATAGGTGCACACCACCATGCCCAGCTATTTTTTTGATGGGGGGGGGGACTAGGTCTCGCTACATGCCCCTGGTGGGATTTGAATCACAATCCCTGGCCCCAGCTATTTCAATAAATAAATGAGAATTCATTAACTCAAGAGGAGGGATAGAGCATAGGGAAAGAGGAAAGAGAAAATAAGAGACCTGTACCTCTGAAAATATCCAAACAAAATTGCTCTATCCTGATGTCTAAGAAGGAAAAATTTGTAACTGTTTGATATATGATAATTCATGAATTTGGTTTTTGAATCAAGAGAGAAATCACTCAATTTAATAATAAAAAGCCCCTAAACTAAAAAATAATAGTCATGGGAGAAATAGAAACTTAAGAAACTGAAATACAGAGCACCATTACCTAGAGAGACCTATTACTATCACTTCAGATTAGATCATCCTCTAGGCCCCTACCAAACATTTTAACTTTGATCTCTCTCTCTCTCTGTTCAAAAGGTCTTTGCAAATGCAAGTGTGCAGGTCTTTGGAGAGACAGGGCACATACTGAAGTGTTGGGGTACCTTCAGAGTCACCTGAACCACACACACTACAATAAGCAGATTGAGACAAAATTGGAGCTGATTGTCTGTTATGAGATAGGATCTGTCATGGTGATGGTAGAGGGAGAGAGATGTGAAGAGAATGGAGAATTTGTTGCAATTTGACTAAAAACTTTTTCCTAGGTCATAATCATAATCGATACACTAGAGAGCTTGCTGTTCTGAGTTGGTGGGCTTCAACTAGGTGACAAGATATCCCCTACTTTCTGATGGTTCTGATGATCTTACTTAAAAAATAGTTTATACATATATATATATATATTTCACATCCTTATATTCCCCAGGGTTCACCCACTACCTCTGCTCCCTGACCACTTCCACCCATCCTCCCACCCCCAGTTGTGTACTTGAATTTGGTTGTTAGCTTGTTTTGACTTTTCCTCCTGGCCTTTTTGTTTGTTTTTCCTATATCACATATATTAGTGAAACCATTTGATTTCTTTCTCTTTCTGACTTGTTTCTGCTAATATGCTTTGAAGATTTATTTTTCAATAAAATGATCCTTCTTTATTTCATTACCCAATATCTCAAATGGTCATGACAACTAGAGAAAGTACCAATGTTGGAAAAATGTTCTTAAGGTAAAGTGATTCCAGAAATCCTGTCAGGGATAAATGTGGCTATACATGAACGACATAGAATGTTTTTCTGGTTGGTAGATTAGAATAGTTTCCAGTTCTGAAAGATTTACTTGCTATTACCTATTTTCTACTTTTCTCATATCACAAGTCTCATAGCAAAGAGAGAGAAAAAAAATCAAATACTGACATGAAGCTGTTCTTGAGCAGGTGAGAGAGGGGAATACTTGTTCTAATGGGATTAGCGGGCACCAGTGTTTTGGCTTTAAAGTTAAAATCACACAAGAGAGTAGTTACCAGTTCATGTGGATTTCTCAACTGCATAAGCCAGGCTGCCTGCTGTGTGTGCCTGGACACTGTGTGCATGTTTTTAAGGGGGTTTGGGGTGAGGAGGAATGATACATGTGAATTTCTTTCAAAGATGGGTCTGGGGCATCTGAACCTATGCTCAGGCCCTCCTGTGGCTGCCCTTCAGTGTTCACATTACTTGTAGCTGGGGCAGGACACTTCCAGACGGACATAAACTAGAAAGCTCTTTTCATCAGAAGTAATTCCTCTCTGGTGTGGGGTGTTTGCTTGGATTTAAATCCATTTAAAGACATCGATAATTTAGCAAGTTTCCAGCCATATCTCTCAGAGATGGACTTGTTTTTGTGAATATCACTGTGAGCTTTCCCTCTAACAATGGGGAACGTCTATTAGATATACAGATAAATATCTATATATATTTGAGATTAGGAATTTCTGTTAGGGCACTGATGTATAAGCAGCCTGGTTGTGACGCCAATTGTAACATCAGGCTAGCATCAGGCTCACCAATCTGAATAGTTTCTTGGTTCTAGCAGTTACACAGACAAACCAGGCATATCAGGAAAATCCCAGGCCCAGAGGGTGGGGATACAGGTGTGTCCTTTAGCCCCCCAGGAATCTTCACTCTCTTTGGACTCTCTGACATTTTCTGGTGCTCCCTTTGTTACCCCTCTCCTATGCTCAGGTGTGCATACTTATACATATGCATATCCACTGTGCCACACAATCATTAGGAAGATGCAATATCACAGGTACTAGTTATACAGGCTTATGGAGGAAAAAAAAACTGACCAACTTACCCTATAGACACAAAGCCCCAAATTATTTTAAAAAAGTGGTAATCTGCATAGTATTATAATTGAATTTTTCTTACTAAGAAAGACCCACCTACAATGACAGCTCAAAATCATGAAAAAAGTATATTTGGAAAACCTATTTAAGACTGCCCCAAAGAATACAGAGAATAACACAAAATTCTATGAAGTGCAGAGAAATTAAATAAATCCCAATTAATCTGAACGTGAAGGATTACATAAAAATGTAAATAGCAAATTCACAAAAAAAGTCTCAATGGCCATTAGTCACATAACAAAGTGCTGTATGTCATTAGCAATCATAGAAATTCAATTTAAAACCATACATTTTACACTAATCAGGCTATTTCCATCATTGTTCTTAGAACTACTTTACCATTTTTCTTAGAAAACAGTTTAAGCCTCCAAATGTGATGCAAAACAAATTGTGTCCTTTACCCCCAAAGAGATGTGTGCATCAAGAACATATGGTATATGTACACAATGGAATATTACTCAGTGATCTAAAATGATAAATGCATGCCATTTGCAGCAACACAGATGGAGCTGAAAGGCATTATGTTAAGTGAAATAAACCAGAAGGAGCAAGAAGAATACCAGATAGTACTACAATTATAAGTAGGATATAAAGAAAACAAAGGGTCAAAGACAAACTTCAGAATGAACCAGGGAAAGCTAACCACAGATCAGAGACATGTAAAAAGGGAGGGGGGAGAGGAAGTGGAAGGGAGATGTGAAAATGGTGGTGGGTGAGTGGGGACCATAGAGAACAAAACAGACTATGGTGGGGTAGTATGGGTGCTTTGGTGGTGGGAGAGATAAAGTGATGACACCAGAGGAGAGAAATCCTGTACTGTCAAGTTATTAACAAGGATGTAAAACAATGGTACTTTATTAAGTAAATAAAGTGAAAATCTGTTTTCAAGAATGTGGAGCCATAAGGCTACTTGTACTTTGCTAATGAATATGTATATTTGGTACAACTTCTTTAAGATAACAATTTGAACTTTTTTCAAGTAGTGTGAGGTGGCGATTTGGCTTCTTGAAGTATTCTTGACATGTATGCCCGCAACTGTGTGGGAAAGCATTCATTACAATGCTGTCCTAGTAGCAAGAACTAGAACCAATGTGTATGTCCATTATCTAAAGAAGGGATAATGTGATTTTGATGGATTCATCAAATATCAAAAAGATGGAGTACAATATAATAGAAAATAAAAGTATTAGAACTACATATGTTAAATATCATTGGGAAAAATGTAATAAACATATGACTAAACATGAAAGAAATATATGTATTTCTTATGAGAAATACATATTTGTGTATATATACATATAATATACAAAACAATATTTCACATTGCCTGGGGAGTCATCCAAATTTTCGTTAAAGTGTTTATAAAGGCACAGGAATAAAAACACTAAATTCAGAATAGTGTTTTCAAAAACAAAGAAAAATTTGGGAAGAGGTCAAAAGAGATTTCAGAAAAACAAGAATATGATTATTATAGTTTAATACAAAACTCATTATAGAAAAAAGAGATTTCATTTTGCTGACTGTTTTATTCCTTATTAGATATGTGAGTGTATAGATATTAAGCATTGTTTTAATATCCATTCTTAAATACAATGAATTCTTTTTCAAAAGGGAAGCCATGGTATTTGGCAATGCACGGTAAGACTTTATTTCCTTTTCATCAGAGCTCTCAGGTACATTCTCCACACTTTCCTTTCTCAAAACTATATAATCCATTCAGATGTAACAAAAAAACAGAACTGGAAAAATAAAGAGCAAAAACTCACTTTACACTGGAGAGGTGTTATGCCAAGGCTGACTGGACATGGCCACGCTATAAAAAGGATGTTTACTTTTGTCACATGTGTTTAATCTCTGTCCCATTCTTCTTTGTTAAAAAGCTTCATTTTCCTCTGAAGGACTCTCCTCCTTCTCTATTCACAACCCATGAGCTTGCATAATCCTCTATGGAAGATGTGACCTACATCAAAGCTACTTACCAGGCCACAGTGATTGATTCAAAGATGTATTGTCCAATGAGACTTTTGCAGGGAGTCATTTAAAGATGTGTGCCCTTTCCCACTACATGAGACCTAAGAGAATGTGAGGTTTGAAGCTACATAAGGCTACTTATGACTAGGAGGATCTCCACTTACTCTGAAAGTGAAGGTCGTGAGGAGGTAATCCAAGCAAACAAACACAGTGGGAGAGACTGGGTTCTGGAATTTTTCAGCTTCCTCTAAGGCTGAGTTTGACACCAGTGCCACCTCTGAGCTCTTCAGAAGTGAATGTCAATACATCCTCAGCATGAACATGGCATAACCTTTCTTTTTCTTGCAACCAAAATGATCCTAACTGATAATATCTTTTATTAATAGTAAAATTTCAAACTGAATTTTCCTGTTGGTAAAAGAAACAATCCCAAGTTAGCCTGAGAGGAGAGCTTCCTGCCCTCCATGACCACCTGGCTCCCACCAAATCATCAATTCCTCTGAAACCCTTTCCTGAAAACTGCAGCCACTAGTAAAGGGAACACAGCTGACTCCACTCAGCTCCTAACCTAGACTTTTTGTCACAGAGTTGCCTAATCAAAACAACTAAAATTGCCTTCCCAGAAATTAAACTCTTCTTTTGACTAGCAGCACTTATCTGAGCCAAAAACACTTGATGAAGACCCATGAGGGGGTCATTGTTCCTTCACTTTGACTATCTGAGAAAAAAATGAAGGGAAAGGAGATGAGTTCATGAGGAGGTAATTTGTTTCTTCTGTGAGATGTTTTCACAACACAGGTGATGGTCTAAATTTAAAGATTCTTTAAACAGCATGTTCTCAGACTAATGAAAATCAAAGTTCAAGGGCTTGTTTCAATTCTGATGAAAAATCCAGCCATTTGTAAGGATTTATTGACTAGCTAGGGAATATTTAAAATTTGCATTTCACTTGCCACTTTAGAATATTTTTCCAAGAGCATTTAATCTTCTTTCATCTTTCTCTGTTCTTTAAAAGGTCTTGACTTGCTATTCTTAAATGAAATTATCCTCGTCTGATTCCTCTTCAGTGTAATGAAACCAGCTTTAAATAACTCACCTACACAACTGAATTTCAAAACTTTTTGAACAAATACTTTCTTTCTAAGTGTTATGGTGGTCTAGTCCATCCTATTCCATTGCATTCCTGTTTTAAAACATCGTTGTCAAGACCAACTAAATTGGCTACCTGTGCTATGATTTCTTTTTTTGCAGAGTTGCTCTATATTTGTTTAGGAATATATTTGAAATAGTAAGGCCATTTTTTTCTTTTACTTTTTCTTTCTTATGTCTAATTTAAGAAGGTTTTCAATAGTCAGTGATGGTAGTGGACCTGGGAGTCTTAACTGTTCTCTCAGTTTTCCTGCATCTGATTCCAATAGGACCTTTCCAGTTATTTGCCTTTTAAACTTACATACATTTGGCATACTTCCCTTACACTTTATAAAAGCCAGTCCTACATTTCTCAGACTTTTTCCCTAAGTACCAGTGGTATTTGTTCAAAAGGATGTATTGGCAGACAGAGGGAGGTGAGAATCACATGTCCTCATTTCTTCTGGACAATGACTGTATCCATATCATCTCCACTCTTATAGGACAGGAAACAGCTTTCTGTTATTGCTAATCTATGATTCCCCTTGCCCCATCCCAGCCCCCCATTCTCTACCTGGTTAGTTCTTTGTGATGCCAGTTCTTATATTTAATTTCTTCACAGAGCAACCTGGTATTCATTATTTCTTCCATTTTATACATTAGACTGATAATGTAAGGATTGGGTTATACTTAGGACTAATTGGACTCATGTCTTTAATTTTAGTTTTGGAAATGTGTGGATTAGAGGGTCCAAAATTCTGGAGAAAAAATATCATAGAAGAGTGAAACAAACATGCTGCATAATGTTTTCTCTTGAAGAATATTTTTATTCTTAGGAAACTGAGTAATCAAACATATTCAAGACATTAATAAGCTAAGCAGAGAGTTCCATAATCCTAGGATATTTCACAAACACACACACACACAAAGTTTAAGACCTGCCATGAGGAGGAAACTTGGAATCAATATGGACATTTAGTTAAACAACTGGGATGGCTCCTGCTATGAACAAGAGCAAACTGGAAGCAGGCCAGTGCTCACAAAGCCTGAAACATAAGCTTAAGCTAGCTTAATTTCTGATTGAATTAAAATGGTCTTCCGGAGGTCTGTCTGATAAAAATTAAATTCTATCTGGAGAAATATAAATCATTCAAAGCTTCTATATTTTTAAAATATAAATGCAACAAACTAAATATGACAGGGAAAAATGACTAAATGGTTGAAAATCAAGAGAAAAAAGAGAAAAGGAACAGAGCCATAATGTAATAAAAAAATAAAAATCTACAGCTATACAATGTAACCCAAAAATGGAAGTTATCAGATAAGAGCTTTTAAGAAATTGGAGTTCACATTTTCAAGAAAATGGATGAAAAATTTCAGTGGAGAAATAGAATCTATAAAACAGATAGAAATTCTACAAGTGCAATGATTTCAATAGATGGGCTTGATTTGGTCGCAAAAGACCTGATGGTAATTAAAATAGTAAACTAAAATATGCAGGACATAAAGTTCACTGAAACACAAAGAGAAAAGCATTTAAGAGAAAAAATAGGGTTGGATAAAAAGTTTATAGATGTGTAACTGAAACTTCAGGAGGAAAGTAGAAAATTAAAAAAATATATAAGAAGTATTTGAAGAATTAGTGGCTAAGCATTTCATAAAATACAGTAAAGATCTCATGACCAAATTCAAGAGGTTCTACAAACCACAAGCAGAATAAATACAAAGAGAACTACAGTGGGACACAGATAATAAAACTGCAAAACCAAAGTCAAAGTGAAAATCTTAACAGTAACCAGAGGATTAAAAGCCTCATTAGCATTACAGAAGCAACAAGATTACACAAACAATACCAAAAGAAAGTATTTTCTAACTTGACATTGTATATTTAAAAAGTGATGGTGAAAGACCTTTCTTACATAGAATTTATGACCAGTATTCTTAAACTAAAATGAGAAAGTAAAAGTATAAAGATCTTTCAATAATGATGAGAGATTTTATTCATTAAAATTTATAGACATGTTTATCTGCATTTAATGAGATTAATAACATACATTAACATTATATATAAGGCAAAATTATATATGTAAAAGAGTATTTGACAAATCTAAAACTGTACTTGGAGATTTTAGCATCTTTCATATAGAAGGTGAAAGAAGTTACCAAGCATTGATTCTATAGGATTCTCATAATACAATAAACAAGTGTTCTGAGATTATATATGTATGTATACATACATATACATATATACACAGATATATTTATATATGTATATATCTATGCATATAGAACCACCCTAAACCTCTAGAATATATTATTTTTTAAAGTGTATGTACATATTTTTTAACCACAAATAGACCATATGTTGGAACTTAGAACCACCTCCATAAATTTCCAAAAATTTTAAAGCATAAAGTGAGTCTGCATGGATGTAGAAAATGAGAGACATAAATAAATGTGTTTCTATTCATATAAAGTGCCCAAAACCCACACAAGCAACCCATAGAGTATGGTAGTAATATAGAATAATTGTTATTTTTGGATGTGGGATGATGTGACTAGATGTGAGAGGGGTTTTTGAGGTGCTGATAATACTTTGTAACAGAGATTGGCCATTTTTTTTTCTCTAAAGAACCAGAAAGCAAATATTATGGGCTTCATGGGCTATATAATCTCTTTTACAACTCAACTTTTCCCTAATGAAAGAAACCATAGACAGTCTTTTTTTTTTTTTTTTTTAAGGAGCACTTATGGAAACTAGAATTTGAATGTTATATAATTGTTGTGAATTTTGTGAAATATAATTCATTTTTTTATGTTCCCAATTATGTTAAAATACATAAAAAAATTTTAAGTTGTAAGCTGTAGGAGAGGGCAAACCAGAATTAACCTCTGGCTATAGATTAATTTTTTTTTTGTCTTGTTTGCAGTTTAGTGACTTATGCTCACTCTGTAGTAATTCATTAAGTTGAAATCTTAAGATTAGTGTGTTTTAATGCTGTATTATCTACTTCAATAAAAGTCTTTATTAAAAATTGTAAGACAATCTGGACAACCGTAGTACATTTTAGATATAACTCCAAAAGCACTATCCTTGAAAGAGAAGTATTAATTCAATTCAATTTACTTAAAAATTTCTACTCTGTGAAAATCCCTTTTATGAAAATGAAGACACATCATAGACTAGAAGAAAATATTTTGAAAATAATCTGATAAAGAACTTATGTCCAATATATACCAAATTTTTCTCTTATTCAGCAAAATGACAGCAAACTAACCAGAATGGGCAAAAGACCTGAACAGACACCTAACCAAAGAAATTACACAGATGTAAACTATCATATAAAAATCATTTTCAGTAATGCATCAGATGGAGTTGCAAATTATGGAACAATGAAGTATCACTCACACTTATTAAAATGTGATTTATTTTAAACAAATGAACAAAATCTATTGTTGGGGAGGATGCATATCAATAGAAACTCTTATTTATTGATGATAGGAACATAAAATGACATAGTTACTGTGGCAGAGAAATTTGGCAATCCAGAAATCATACTTCTAGGTATTTACCTACATGAGTTAAGAACATATGAAGGCATAAAGGGTCTGCAGAAAAGTATTTATGTCAGCATTGTTCATAATCATTACAAACTAATAGAAAACAAACTAACAGGTAAGTGGATAAACAGATTGTGATCCATCCACGTAGTGGAACATTGTCCAATGATAAAGGCTAATAAACTATCAAGTTATGAAAATACATGAAAGAATCTTAAATTTCTGCTATTGAGTGAAAGAAGGAAGTTTGAAAAGGCAAAAATTCCATTGAAATGACATTCTAAGGAAGGCAGAACTCTAGAAATAATAAACAGATCAATGATTGCTTATACTTCAGGGGTGAAACTCAGGAGATTTTATAGGATGGTTAAATTCTATTTTATGATGTGATGTACTGTTGGAGAATTGACACCATGCAATTTCTAAAATTTGTACAAACTTAATGGCATGAAGAACAAACCCTAATATGCTCTTTAAAAACCTTATTTAGGAGATCATAAGATCCCAGAATGGAATTCCAACTAGACAAAAGAATATAACAGTATAATGAATGAATGTATGTAATAATCTCACGCAGGGAATGGTGTCAAGGTGAAGTTCCTGACCTAAGTAACTGAAAATTCATTGAGTTTTTAACTAAAGGCAAAAGGAGCTCTACAAAAGTGCTGTATCCTAGTGCATGATTTCCCTCCCTCTTACATGGAGCTTTCCACATATAACTGGAATAGACAAGTCCAAGTCCAAGCAGATCATAGGAACCAGGTTTCTCAATGTTGAACTGAGAGGTTAAAAGTAAGTAAGTAAAGAAGTAATGTGTTCTCAAGTCATGTGCTCAGCAATACTCCTTGGTTGCTCACATCAGGTGAAACATCATAGTGGATTATAGAAATGTTTACAGCACTTCTTCCAACATATGGCAGTAAACAATAACAATTTTGCAAAGAATGGACCGTGAATAATATCAATATTTACCCTGAACTCAAAATTAATTATATTCCTAATTCACTATTTTAGGGGGAATTTCAAAGAGAAACAGATTTATCTCCTGTGCCACCTGAGCTAAGAACAAATGCAACTTACGTAAAGATAATTTTTAACTAAATTGTAGTTTAAAAAAGTACAAATTTGGTTTGTTCATTTGCAAAATGTATTTTCATCATAACACTTGGGTAGGACCTTTCCCAAGTGTCACAAATAAAATGTAAGTTTTATTAGTTTTATGCTACCTTTTCTTAGTCTGTGTCTAGGCTTTTGACTTTAGTTCTGATATCTTTGGATGAATAGGTTTGTTACCCAAATATTCTTGTTATCCAAATTATTAGTTTTCATTTGTTAAATTTTATGTGTCCTATTTGTTATATTTACCAGTATAAAGTCACAAAAATATTATTATATAATATGATCAAAGGTCTATTTTCTTTTAACTTTACAAAAGGTTTATTCCTTTTATATTTTGATCTAATGTTTATTGGAAATTATTGTAAGTGATCTGAAAAAGCTTGATAATTCTTAATGCACACATGAAAACTGTAGCTATTATTCATTGAAATGCATGCTGTTTTCTTAAAAACAAATATATGGCCTGTTTTTAAAAAATATATGTATTCACAAAAGTGAATATGTATATTCATAAATATATTAGTTAAGGGCATTATGCATGTAATCATGATTGTCCTATCTCTATGACATTGTCCTATCTCTATGGCACTTAAAAACATAAATTTTAATATACTTGTCTTTGTTATTACTCAGTTTAAAAAATGTATTATTTTTAAATTCCCTCTGTGATTTCTTCTTTTGCCTTTGGGATATTCAGAAGAATGTTAACATTATATAATGTTATTATATAATGAGGTCCACAGTCATTTTTATTATCATTCCTTTGAAAGTACTAAGTCTCTTTTATAGGGGTAATTTTCTTAGGACAGAGGACAAGGTGAGTCTTCTGTTTTCCTTTGTTCTTAGCAGCTTTGCTCTCACATGTACTCCCTGTTTATTCTGTTTAAAGTTGTAACACTTAGATTTTATCATTTGATGCCTTTAATATTATTTTAGAAAATTCTCAGCATTCAGCCCTTTATATGTGTTTTCTATCTCATTCTTCTTTTTTTATTTATATATAAATTTCACAACACTGTAATCCCCAGGGTTTACCCTCCCTCTCCTCCATCCCCCCCCCCCCTTTCCCTCCTGCTCAAAGTTGTGCTCTTCAGTTTGGTGCTTAGCTTGTTTTGATTTTTCCCCAAGTCTTTTGTTTATTTTTTCACTGTATCCCATATGTTAGTGAAGTCATTTGGTTTTTGTCTTTTTCTTCTTGACTTATTTCTGCTAATATGATTCCTCCTAAGTACATCCATGTTGTTATAAAATCCTCAAATTTGTCATTTTTAATTGATGAGTAATATTTCATTGTGTATATATGCCACTTATTAAGGATGTCTTTTAAAGATGACAATTACACATATGTTAAAGTTTTTCACTTCATATGTTATATCAGTACACTAATTGTATTTTCTTTTGATCTATTTTCCTTTTCTCTAATTCAATCTTCATTTGTGTTTAATCTGTTAGTAATACTATTTGTTGAGTTTGTAATTTTAGCTCATTTATCTTGCTTCCAATTTTTAAATAATTTATTACATGTTATCTATTGATAGTTCCCATTTCTCCTTCAATTTCTAGACTACATCAATCATGATTATTGTAAAAATACTTGTCTCACAAATTAGAATATATTATTTATTCTCTTATTTTTTTCACTTTTTTTGACAAAGTTATTTTTGACATAGTGTTAATCATTATTTGTAAAAATGTGTAAAGAAAATTTAATGATCTAAATTACATGTACTTTTTTCATCACTATCCTTCTTTACTGTTTGGCTAACTGAATTAACAAAATTCAGTTGTCTTAGTTATTGTCTCATTTCATCATGCAAATCATAAAAATTTTTAACATTTTATTATTGTTATGGGTGGGAATACTTGTGCAAATCCAGTTAATTCCCCAGACTCATAATAGAAATAAATTTATCTCCATTTATTAAATTGAATCTATTTAGTGGATTTTTTATTAACTTAGTTTATTTTTACTTTTTAAAGAAAAATGCTATTTTAGTTCTTATTGATTGATAGTATCTTGTGGTGAATGGCAAAAATATTTACAATTTTACTATCTTTGCATTTGTGCTTTTTTTAATGTAATGCTGAAGTTCTTCCTGTCCAGAGATGAAATTTCTGAATTCATGAATCAGGGTTAGCTATTTGAGTTTTTTTGACTGGTGGAATAGTAAAATGATGTTTAAAACAGATATTTGGAAAGTATTTGTGCACTGGAACATCCTCTACTCAATAAATTCTACCATTCATCATATAATTGAACATGAAATACTTTCCTGAATGACAATAGACATAGCAATTATCATTCTAAGTGATATTGAACTAGTCATCAGACATTAATGAGACCATTTTTGTCTATGTAGTCCCAACTTCTTAACAAAGAAAATAATGAAAAAATATTGTGTTATTTTAAGCCTCTAAATGTCAATGTGATTTAGTATACAATAGAGCTTATTTTTAAAGAAATTGGTATCTAAAAGTGGGAGTCTACCATAATACAAACATAAAAAATTTAGCATTGCCTTTGGGACTGAGTGATAGGTAAAAAATAAGCAAAGTGACATAAAATGAGGTAAGAAAGACTGGGAAAGTTGTAAACAAACCATTAGTAGAGGTTGGGAAAAATAATGAGGGATGGCGAAAGCAAATTGAAGTTAGGTGATATGTTATGAAACAGCTTTAAAAATTGTCAAAATGATAGAAGATAGAAAATATATTTAACAAAATTTAGGTATATGTTCTTGGTAAGACAGAATGTGAAAAGTGTCAATTAGCTTATTTTTGCTGCAGAAGATAAGTTATCGGAGGAGAAAAAGAGATGAACTAAAAAGTGAGATATTCTGTTTGCAAGAATTTAGAGGAAATGGGGAGTTTCTGCAGGGCTTGAAAATAAACTGTGTTCAATTTCAAGTTTCTTCAGGCAGAAAAATAATCTCAAGGTGAGAAAATACCTCAAAGTAAAGATCAAATAAATGATGTTAGGACCCCAAGTTACAATCCTAGATATATAAAGTGATGCCTAATGATCCTCTCAGTTATGCCAAAGAGCTTCCATACCAAAATTTGTTACAGAGTTATGTATTGTACTCTGATATAAAAAGCAAAGCAAAGCATGTTTCAAAAAAGAATTATGGGTGTTGTTTTATTGAATGTAATAATTTCATGTTAGACACATAAGAAACCCACAAAATTATTAAAATTGTCATAATGGGTACACTACTGACAATTTAAACTCCATGGTAATGTGATTTTTGAAAATCTTAATCTCTGGGCCCTCAACTTTCTTCAAATGGTGAGAAGGATAAAAATCTATTCACCTGAAAAAAAAAATAGCCGTTACTATATAGAAAAGGAAAACCTATCAGATCAGAGCCAAAGCTGAGGAGAATATACTCTCAAGGTAAAATTGAGTGGGAAGTTGCTTCCTGGGACTGTAACTGAGCCCTTTCAGTTATTATTTTTCCATATGAAACCTATCAATTAGTTTTCCTCATAATATCCCTTTCATTACTCCCTAAACCCTAATCAATCTTCGACCATAAGGCTTTGGTAGAAAGCCACTGACTTCCATATTTCTACCATATATACTGCTGATACACAGACACCACTCTACTATGTAATTACTGGTGCTATCGCAAACCAAAACAAGTCTTTGGCTCTAACTCATGTCCCTTTATCATCTCATCGCATTCTTTTCCCAAGGCAATGAACACATTTTATCTGCTTGAATGAAAAGGGAAGGAAAAAGTGAATTACCTGGAGGAAAAATCTCAAAAATATTTCTTAATCAAAATTAATTTGTCACAATCTACTTTCAATGTTTCATATCTTCCAAAATATTCTTGGAGTTCATTTAAAGAGTTTGTCTATTTTTTTTATTTTAGAATAGTGTTCCAGCTGCTTAGTTGATAGTAAAGTACCCTTCATATATTTGTGATTCAAGAACTTCTCAGATGAAGATGCCATCTGAAAAACACATATTGCCAGAAATTTAAATATGAATTTTGTTAATTATTCTTGCAGATTAAGGAAATTTTTGTTTGTTTGCTTCAGAGGATCTTATACATATTTCAATAGGGTTTAAAGGGATATATTTATGGAATATATTAAATCCACAATTTCTGGCTGCGTTCCTAAATAGTATTGTTCTATTTCTCCACAATTAAGAAGTCTCAGTGGTACTAAGCTTCCTACCAAAAGACATCTTTTAAATGCCTTGAATTTAAACCAAAAATCTGTTTGTTCTAACCTTTGTTTATTTTTATATAGTTTTTTCTTTCTTTGTGAATTAATTAGAAACATAACTTGAGTTTGCTGTTATGATCTACACATGCCCTAGGCCAAATTGTCTGTGATTTCATGGAATATTTAACTTTAGTAGGAACAATAGAACATGATTCTTATTTTCTACCTCACAGTTATAATCTCTTTATTTTGATCCTTAAGTGTTTAAATGATATGCTGATTCTAGTACTCAGGTGGATGTTAAGGGTCCCAAATAATTTATTTTTTTTGTTTCTACTTGCCTTTACAACGTTTCCACATGCCAGACAGTAATTTATATATGGAGCTAGCTTGTGGGATGCTGATCTATCTATAACCACAAAGAGACTCAAAGCTGAGTTTTTTCTTCTTCATTCCAGAAGCTTCTCTTTAGTGATAGTCTACACCACATAATGAGTTCCTGGTTGATTGCTTCTTGTTGATGCTTAGAAAGAATCCCCAGGAACAATGACTCAAAGCCTTCTAAAGTGAGAAAATCAGATAGTTCTTACCAATGGAGGGGAAAAAGTTACTATCAAAAAGTGAACATTAATGTTCCTAACTAGCTAGTCTAATATGTTCCAATAAACCTACTTTAACTATGGTCATATATGCTTCATATATCAAATATTAAAGGCATACAAAATATTGATGGAAGCTTCAACCAAGAATACATTTAAGTTTATTGTTTTCCTGGATCATAGGATGAAAGTTATAGAGATAAAGCAGTTAAACAGATGTGCTGGAAAGTATGTTTGCTATGGGCTATCCTGGATTATTCTAATTATGACTGATGCCTAGAAAATTACCCAAAAATTTAGTAACTTAAAACCATCTATTTTTCTCACAATCTTGTGGATCAGAAACTAGGAAATGACGTATGTTACTTGAATTTTGTTATGTAGGTTCAAGCAGATGTTGTCTGTTGCTGTAGAACTGTGAAAGCTTCACTGACTAGACATTCAAAATTACTTAAGTGCTAGGGCTATTGCAAACTGAAACAAGTCTTTAGCTCTAACACATTGTCATAACACATAGTAGTTTTCAGTGGTTTTTACTTAGAAAACTCATCAGAGCACCCATGTTTGATTGTTTCATTATGTTAACCTCAGAGTTGTTTGGATATTTTATGCAAATCAAGTTCCCAAAGTTGATTATCATGGCACATAAGATGGAGACTACATCACCTTCCATGAATTAGCCTCAACAGTCACCCTCATCATGCTGCCATACTCTGCTAGTTCATGTCACCCACATTCTTGCACAAAATCAGGGGTAGTTTAAACTCTACTTCTCGATGGTGGAGAGAAAATGTTATAGAAGAGCATATGAAATAAAAACATTTCAGTCAACTTTGGGAAATATAATCTGAATTAGAAAACAGAGCAAAACCTCCGCTACATTGGAATTTTCAGGTGGGCCAACAGGTACCAGAAAGGTGACTAGTGAGTGTGTAACTGCAGAAAGCAGGTAGGACCCTGGGAAATGCACACAGAGGTAAAGTAGAGCTGAACTAGAACAAGGAGTCAACAGTGTAATGGAGGCTTCCATGTGGGTGTTTTATGTCTCAGAAAGTACATGGACACTAACTGGTCATGAAGTTTTCTTTGTCACCTACTCCCAGTCACCCTTGGGCAACTCATCAAGTTTAAATCAAGTTTTGAGACAAGACAAAGTAGGAAAAGCTCTTGTTTTATCATCAGTATCTTCATAGAAAACAGTAAGGAAGGTCAATATGCCTGCAAACTACCTAAACTAACTAAAAGCCAGAACTTGTGTGTCTTGGAACATGCTGGAAATTAGTGAAAGATAAGTCAGTAGATTCTTTAACATAGTGACTGGTGAAAATCACTCTAAGGAGAAGAGAAAGCATGACTGTGGTTAAGTTAGGACTTAATTTGTGTTTTCTTTTCAGGGGTTCTGAGTAGTATTTCATCACTCTCTGAAGAGTCTCAGGGCTGCCACTGTGAGAAGGGATACTTCTTGCAATACTGTAGAGACCCTCTTTTGAGTCACTACACATATTAGAATGGTCATTTCCTAAGAAGGCCTTCATTCCTTCAGCAACTGGAGATGGGGCATGAGATTTAGGTATAGAAGGACTAAATTAATGTACTTTTGAGTAAGCCATTGTTTTAGATATCCTGCTATCTCATTTTATATTCAAAACAATCCTGAAATGTTATTAATATTGCTTTCCTCTTACAGATGAAGATAGCCTCATATTTTAAATAAATACTTTATTATATAGATAATTATTTTACATCTTTGTAATCCCCAGGGCTCTCCCCTCCCTGATCATTACCTCCCTCACCACCCCCCAAGTTGTGAACTTCCAATTGTTTTTTAGATTGTTTTGACTTTTCCTCCTGGTCTTTCATCTGTTTTTCCTATGTCACATATTTTGGTCCCATTTGGATTCTATCTTTTCCTTCCTGGCTTGTTCCTGTGAATATGATTTCTTATAGGTTATCTCAAAGGTTATCTCTTACATGTTATCTCAAAGTCATCAAATTTGTCATTTTTTAATTGATGAGTAATATTCCATTATGTATATATACCATTGCTTTTTCATCCATTCATCTGTTTGGGGATATTTGGGTTGCTTCCATGTCCTTGCAATTACAAATAGTGCTGCCCAAAACATCTGAGTACAGGTGTTCCTTTGTACCCACATTGAAGTCTCCTCTGGGTAGATTCCCAGAGGAGCGATTGCTGGGACAAATGGTAGTTCCATTTTCATTAGTTTGAGGGTCCTCCACACTGCTTTCCATAGTGGCTGGACCAGTTTACATTCCAACCATCTGTGTAAGAGTGTTCTTTTCTCTCCACATCCCCACCAGCACTTGTTGCTGCCTGTTTTTTTGATATGGGCCATTCTTGCTGGTGTGAGGTGGTATCTCATTGTGGTTTTGGTTTACATTTCTCTGATTGCTAGTGATGTTGAACAGTTTTTCATGTGCCTGTTGGTCATTTGTATTTCCTCTTTGGAGAATTGTCTTTTTAGTTCCTCTCCCCACACTTTGGGTTTCTTGCTTTGTTTTTGCTAAGTTGTGTGAGTTCCTTATGGATCTTTGTTATCAATCCCTTATCACTTTTGTGGAGGGCAAAATTTTTCTACCATTCAGTTAGGTTTCTTTTTGTTTTTTTTCTGTTGTCTATTTTGCTGTACAGAAGCTTTTTAGTTTGATGTAGCCCCACCTGTTTAATTTTTCCTTCATTTTTTGCTGGCTATAGATGTATACAGAAATGAATTTTTGAATTGTAATTCATGGAGGGGTTTCCCCAAGTTTTCCTCTATATATTTTATGATTTCAAGTCTTACACCCAAGTCTTTGGAATCCTTATTTTTAATGAATAAATTCAGAATAAGATTCTCACAATCATAATTTTTAAAAGGTGCATCAAATGCTAAACCTGTGATCTTCAGTGCTTTCAGGGCACCCAGTGAAATTCAGAAGAAATTATTCACCATTAATCCTTTTTTTTTTTTTGGTCTAGATCTTCTCTAAAGTGTTATTTTGATTTATTTCAATTCACAGAGGAAACTTCAACATTAAAAAAAAAAAGCCTGTGGCAGAAGTGAAACTATACTCTTCTCCCCCTAGTATACATTCTGAGATCCAAAGCAGGTAGTCAATCCCTGTAGTTAAAGGTGGCCAATTTTAGGGGGCAGTTTGAATGAGATACAGTTACAACTGCACTTCGAAGTCTCCAGTTGCGAGAAAAATGGAGAGCCTCAAGCTCCTTTACAGATTTTATTCCTGTGTAGCTGAAGCAAATGACAACACATGACAAATGGGACTAACCCAAAACTCAGTGGATAAAATAATTTCAGCTTGAAATGGCTTATGGTACATAGTGAACAATAGAAAGAGAACTTTCCTGGATTCTCTGCATTTCTACAATATTAGATTTTAGAAAAGAACACTTGGTTTATTACTAATTGTTTTATTTATTTGTCAGTCTGTACATACACCCAAAGAGTGGATAGTGAATATCTGTGTGTCAAGCATGAGGTACACAAAGAAGGTATGGTCTGTCTTGTAGATAGTCTACATGGGAAAGTATACAACACAATTGAAAAACAATTGTTGTGACTTTGCCTATTTTTTAATAAATGCTATAAAAGTCACTCATAGGGTACAACAATGCAAATTGATGTGACCCCTGGGTGGGCCTACAGAAAGCATATTCCTATGAAGCTAGACCTGTATGATACACAGGAGGCAGGAGAAAAGTGATCTAGGCAGAGACTGGAGGATTACAAGCAAGAAAATCCAGAAAAGGAAAATTGTTTCTTTATATTTATTTATATTAAAATTTTAAACTTCATATATTTATTTTAATATTTATTTATTTTGATTGATCTTTTGTTGTTTACATAATCATGCATATAAGTATACTTATATAGTATGTATATATATTATATGTATTATATATGTATACTATATATATATACTATATATGTATTATATATTTGTATTACATTGCTTCATTCCCCAGGGTTCTCCCTCTACCCCATCACCTGAAAGACCTCCTCTTGATCTTCCTGTACTCCTTCCTTCCCAAATTTCCCCCTCCCTCCCCCTTTCTTAGTAACCTGCCCCAGCTTCACTGTCAGCTTATTTTGGATTTTTTTCTGTCCCAATTTACCAAAAAGAAGGTGATTGGCTAGTAATGGAGCACAAGGGGGAACATGGAGAGGATGGGCTGGAGATCAGTCAGCATGAGAGCATGCAGTGCCTGTGGAATATGTGTGAAGTTTTGATTTATTTTCAGTGCAGCAGGTAGCTATTGGAGGCTCCTTGAGGGAAGAGTGACATGATCTGATTTACATTTAAATAGTCATTTGTGGATAAGATGGGTGTTTGATCCTCAGTGCTTTTCTGAAGGCTTAAATAATAATGACATGTACCAGGACTCTTTCCCAGAGCCAATAATGGGATATCAGCTTTTTTTTGTTTGTTTGTTTCATCTGCATTCATCTGAATTCCTGATTAAAAGGATAGTGGAGGAAGGAACCCTCAGTAGCCAGTTGACTCAAACTCTGATAAATGGTCCTGCTGTCACCAGAACTAACCCAACCAACTGGCAAAATAAAGTCTCTTCCAAATAAAGGGCTGTGAATGGAGACATGGGAACTTAAAAGAAAGAGATGGGACGAGGAGAGAATATCCCAATCCTCACTCAAGTGCAGTGAAAATGTGATTAATATATATGAGAAGTGTGGGCCATTGCTCAAGCCACTTGTTTAATGGGTGGACTCCTGAATCCAGAGAGAATTATCTTTGTCGATATGTTTGGTATCTGCTGTAAAACCCAATTTTTGGGGGTGGCAACTGCTGACAAAGCCAAAGCTATCACTTGCTAGAGAATATTCAGGTCAAGATTTTTAGCTCAGTGAATGTTGTGGTTAACACAGCCAGCAGGTTAGAGGGATGTCCTGGAAGATGGATCTTTCTTGTCATGATTTTGGTTTTGAAGCAAGAATAGCATCAAGTCCTAGCAAACACTTGGCTTCTTGGACCCAGGAGTCATAGAGGGAGATTGAAATCTATAGCCCACCTACCAACTGGTAAGGAGTAAGTTTTCCATTTACTTTTAAGCCATGGTCTATTTTGCTGAAGGTTGGAGTCAGATCGAGTCTGCACTTGGTGAAATCAGCCTTGCACAGTTAAATAGAGCTGGCAGAGGTGGTTCTTAACTTTTGTCTTTTTGAAATGATCCTCATTTAAAGACTCTATTACTATCAGGCAAGCAAAGATATTAGTAATAAACTGTGTTAATGGACTATATAATAGCACATTTGGTTTGTATGAATGTTTTGCCTTTTTTGCATTTTAAATAATATTCCTCTTCCATTCTCCATCCTCCTCCTTTTCCTTCCTCTTATTTCTTGTTAGCATGTTTCTTGTTTCAAATGAATGAATAATAGAGGTGATACACTGATTCTTTATGTAAACATGTATGCTCTTTATTTGAAAGATTTATTCTATTACTTTTTTAAATCAATTTCAAATTTGGACATTTATGAGAAGAGATGTTAAGGCTAAAGATGACTCCTGGACACAGAGTTTATCATTGATTCGGGAGGTTACCTTCCCCCTGTCATCTACATGAAGTCCCAGCATCTGTAATGGCTCTATGAAGCCTACTGGTGAGAAAATTCACCACTTATGAGCCACTGGCTCTATGGGTTACTGTTTCTCAAGGCATCTTGTACCAGGGAAGTCAGCATCAGTACTCAGAATCCTACCTTCTTAGCAGTGACTTATAGAGTCCAATATTAATCTGGGTAAGAAGGAATCTGGGTAATATGGATCATGTGAAATCTTAATTAGAGTATACACTGAAAGTTCAGGCTCACAAACCAGTGAGCCTGAGACTCAGAAAAAAAAAATACAACAACCCTGTAATCATAACAGTCACAGAAAAGTGATTCCTAACAATCATTTTTGTTATTTGGACTTTAGAAAAAGAATCCCGCTTGCAGTACCAACCCTGGGGCAATGGTGGCACAGTACAGTACAAGACTGTTTATTGGTCAGTATCTATTATGCTTTCCATCCCCTCTGATGGGAGGAAGTCAAAATTTTAAGTACAGCATATTCTTGAGTATCTTCCTCTAATGAATTGTGTTACTAGAAACAAGTTTTTCAGATTACAGACTCTAATGTCCAGAAGAGATAGGATGATAGTAAGACAATAGGGAGTGGTGGGGATTTTGGTAAACTAGAAACCATGTTAACCCGAAATCCAACAATTAACTCCTCAATTCTAGCAAATGCCATGTTACAATCCTGGGCCAGTGTTGTAGATCTTTTAGAGTAAGCCATGTACCCAACTCTAAACGGTATATCATAGTTTTAACAGTCATTTTATGATTTTGTTGAAAGCACAACCTCACATATCTGCAGTGCTGCACCTGTCCTGGGGGCCATCATTTGTAACCCAGCACTTTACAAAGATAATGGTTATGTATGTTGGTTCACTTGCTCACTCTAATCCAATCTAATTCTCTGTGGGACTCTAGATCTGCTGGTAAGAATAGCAACACAGTGAGTTTTATGCACAGTAAATGAGATTGTGAATAGATGACCTGGCTGTAAGCTCCTTAGATACTAGAATAATGTGACAGATTCTCATCCCTGGAGATAGCTCTATGTGACGATGTTGTTTTATCCCTGGGGGTTCAGGGATCAACCCATCTTGCAAGATCTGAGCATTCACAGGAGCTTGGCCTCAAAATTTACGAACAGCTGTATATGATAAGCACAATCTACTACGGTCGCTGTGCTCTTGGACTAATCTAGTCAAATCAACCAGGTCTATTGGATAGGGCTATAATTGCAACTGACAGATAATCTAACTTTAAAAACAGCAGTTTTGGCAGTCTAGAGAGGATGGAGCAGAAGCTCCATGCAGGGTCATGGTGGCGAAGGTTAGACCTCACACTTGTGCCCCAGCTGTGGGTTTCAGTCTCTGTAGACTCTGAAAAAACAGTTCTTGATTTTATCAATTCATCTCAGCCCACTACTTTGGGAAATGCCTCTAAATATTTCATGGGCAGCTCAGCCCTTCTCATAGCCTCTCGAGGAAGCTCAAGTCCTTCCTGCTTGTCCCATTAATTCACGAAATGTACTTTGTTTCACTTGATGGAAAATTCCTCTGTTGAAAAAAGGTAAAAAAAGCATTATCCTATTGAGAATGGAACAGCAAAGCATTGCCCTAGCATCTGTCTGAGGCCAGCCAGACCTCAGGGAATGGGAGGAGAGAATGTGGGTGGCAACAGGCCAACTCCACCCTGCTGCCCACTCCTTTTTTAGTCCAAAAGAAGATGGGAATCATCCTTTAAGAACAGAGACCCCCTGAAATTCAAAGGGCTATGAATTAAGTCTAAATTCAAATTTGTAGAAAATTAGAGGGATGTTTGTGCATGTACATGCATGCACACATGCAGAACCCATAATTTGGAATGCTGCCTATAGGAAACTGTGCTCAATTTCATGTTTGGTGGATACATCCTTTAGTCATGAAATAGCATACAACAGATGAGATCCATGACTGGCGCTGCCACCTGACATAAACTCTTGTTATCCCTCCTCTCTTGTGTAACTTGCAGGGTTGCTGGAAGTATTTTCCATTTCTCTCTGAATCACTGACAGAGCACCTGGGCCCAGGCTGATGGTACAAAACACATCAGCTGGCTCTGTTTTTCCCTGGATCTCTCTCAAAATGAGCAAGGACTGGCAGTAGGTTTAGAAATGATAACCAATGCATTTCAAATATGTCAGCATCACTGATCCTAATTTACATCATGGAAAAGTAAAACAACCACATTATACTCACATCATTTCCATAAGGTCTTCAAGGGACACCTCTACCTGTTTCCTGAAGACTGGAAAGAAGGATGATCATCCCAAACAATTCCCATCAGGATGAGCACACTCATAGCAGAGAGTACATACTCACTGAGGCAGAAACACAGCATGGCAGACCATCATCACACACCAGGACCTGGTGATGATCCCTTACCCCCCTTGTATTGGTCTAGTGTGTTGAATAAGACCCAGCCCCCACATTCCATTGGTTACTAATACAAAATTTCTGTTTCTTGTTGTTCTGTCGCATGACTTTAATGGATGGAGCATGGCAGTGTACCACATCTTTTTCATCCCAGGACTAAAGATGAAGGATCAACCCCTGCATGCTAAGAGGATAACGGGAAGCCACAATATGACTCCGACACCTTCAGTTGCAGAGTGATAGCAGTTCCTTATCTAGTTACTCTTTGTTTACCTATCTTGTAGTTTGCCTACTTAGCTGCACTTTGTTAATCACAGTCAATTTGGAGTTACTAGGAAAAGGAAGTACATCCTTATACTAGAAGGAATAGCAACTACATCAGAAAGATCATGCACCATTTCTCAGCCTTATTCTATATATGAGATACCCTGCCTTGGGTAACAGTCTCATAAAATCCAGAAAAATAATGTATTTATTAATTTAAAATGTGAATTTAATATTTACCATATGTCAGACACATTGGGCATATATTAGTGATAAGACAAAACAGGACAACTTTCTATAGGAGACCACATACCACTCTGCAGTTATCTATGTACTTTTCTACAAATATAGGTAGCTTATATTTGAGTGGGGACACAGAAAAAAATGTAAACATAGTAGATTTGTGGTCAGTGTGGTAAAAATAAAATAATACAACTTAGAAAATTCCAGGATATATATGCACATATATGGATTTATTAAAGCTATGGCTAGCTTTAAGATGATGCTACCGACATTTTTTAAAGATTTCTTTAGCAGCTGGCAGAGGCAGAGGAAAGAGGACAAGGTGAGAGTTTTATAGTCAGGCAGAGGTGGTGGTTTAGACCAGGAGGATGGTGGTGGGAGTAGTTTTCAAATTCTTAATATATTTTGCAAACAGACATAGGTAGGTTTGTGTGTTTATTTGGTAGTACTGAAAACAAAAGCAATTGAAGATGAGTGTTTTGTCTTGAGCAAGTAAAATAGATGAATTGCATTTATTGAGTTGATGACTTCAGGGGAAGAGGTTAGGGTTAAGGGGAAGAAAGCAACGCAATTGTGAGTTCAATTTTGACCTGTGGTATCTGAGGTTACTGTCAGACATCTAACTGGAGGTGTCAATAGACAGTTGAAAATGTGGTTTTGAAAATCAGGGAGATGTCAGATCAGACATTTAAATATTGGAACCATCCTTTATTTGATATTTAAGGCCATGAGGTCAGATGAAATGCCAGCTGTGCAGAGATATAGTCTGAGAGCAAAACCTTGAGTAGGAAACACTAGTGAAGAAAACTGGGAAAGAGTGCCAGTGGGAGTAAAGCCTTGGAAATGGTATTATGGAAGTCAGAGAATGTACCAAAAAAGGGGGAATGACAGTCGTCAATGGAGTCAGAGAGAACTCAGTGGGGCCTCTGTGTGTAGCCAGAGGTGACTGTGCAAAATGATTTACAGAGAAAAAGTGACACAAGGCCACCTTTCTAAACCCTCTCAGCTGCAGTCACCAAGGACTGTCAACTGTATCTGTCAGCCCAGAATTATAGACTACCATCTGGCTCAAACTTCAGTCTGTGAATTCTGGAGACCCTTTTGTACTGCTGGGTCTCAGGTGCTTACAAACCCACTGGGCCATGTTAGCTTAATCACATGTAATCCACATAAAACTGGTCTAAATACTAGGAATTGTATTCAGAAGTAAAACTAGTATGTCATCCAAAGAGCAATGAAAAGCAATTGAATCCTTTATTCAGGGCTCCTTAAGAAGCACTAAAGGAGATTACTAGCCAAACCAAATCCAAAATTCTGAAATACTTTACTTCAATCTCTCTCATGCCCTTTCATTTATAAGGTGCTGAAGTTGCCTCTCAATCTCTCCCCTTACATCTACAAACTCCTATAAACCCTTGGTAAACATAACCAAAGCTGATTCCTTACTCTCTTCCATTCTTCTCTAGCCTCCTTGGGACTATTGTCTATTTTATTTTATTTTTCCTATCATGCATAGCTTTGTGCCCTTTCTAATGTAGATTAACTTAGCCTTTCTAGTGGTCTTTCAATTTTTTTCTCTACCATTACTAAATAAGATCAATAACGCAAAGGCCAGGAAACTTGCCAGGCTAAAAAGAAATCTCAAAAGGGAAGTTTGAATATAATGCATAGTTACCCACTTCAATATTCCTGTTCTTTCTTGAATTTGCAAGTATCAACAACTCTCTTCTTAGGATAGGTACCAGACAGGAGACGACACACCACTCTGTAGTTATCTATGTATACCTGGGTCCACAGAAGGGTCTCTCATCAAAAGAATGGACCTTCCTCCTAAGCTCTGTTCACTGCTAAGGAATTAGAATTTGCTTTTGTTTTGACCTATTTTCCTATCATCTGGGATGCATGAGAATATACCAAAATCAAGACTAACAATACCACTGTCCATCACTGGAGCAGGAGGAGATTTATTCAACCTATCATAAAACCCATAGTGTTAGAAAGATAAAAACAAAGGGCCAACTTCAGGTCAAGAGGTCTGAACTCTTGTCCACTCAGGTATCCCAAGCAATCATTTCTTGGACCCTGAAGCAGTCTTGGTAGCCCCATTGTCTGACCCCCAGTCATCATCTAGGAACAAGTATCAGAGGCCCTCGACACATCAGAATCTTGACCCTAGGATATTCCCCCAATTCTACATGTGACTCACAGAGTTTTAGCTAATGAATTATATCTTCAAATGACTGTTGCTTTCTCCCACCTGTGCTGTGTGTGGTTGTCCAGTGGTGGTCATGGGAGAGGGTTTAGGAGACTAAACCTCCCTCCTGCAATTAAATGCAAGGGCATGGCAGAAATGAAGTCAGTTCTCAACTGGACTTAAGGATGTGAAAAGTGGTGCCTGCAGCTAATGATTCCTGTAACCAATTTAGTCCCCTATGGGAACAGAGGGTAGTGAAGAGTTGAAACGGAAAGTTTCATACAAATAGCAGTCAAAGCTTAGTTACTATCTTCTTAAACACACAATCCTATATTCCCATGGACTAGAAATAACAGCCATTTCCATGGTTACAGAGACCTTTTTTTATGAAAAAACAAAAACAAAAAACGACAACAAAAAAAGATGTTTCAAAATGAGTGACAGGGAGTGGAAAAATGATACATGTGTACTTGGTGTGTGTGTGTGTGTGTGCGTTTGTGTATGTGTGTGTGCATGTGCTTTGCTGAAATGTGTGTCCTATTTCTTTTCAGTATCTTACAGTTTTGCGCAGCACCCATATAATCAGCAAACTCTATGATAACAGGCATTGTGTACCCACTGCTCTTCCTTCAAAGAGAATCAGGTATGTTGAACAGATGAAGATAGAACCACCAGGTGGGGATCCTTCTTCCATCTGTTTCAGTAAATACTCCCATGTATCTTGGTTGTGCTATACCTGCCATATCAGATGTCCAGATATAATCAAATGTCAAGAATGAATTTGGGTTGAACACCCCTCCTGGATACTTGAACCAGGAGGTTCAAGTATCCTGACTTTACAAAGAATAGACTGGAAACAACCCAAGACTCATGGCCCACATATTTCTGCCTTTGTTCTTCTTTCCCTCCACAATAGTTTGAGCAAGAAGCATAAACATGGCACATCTACATCTGAGTAGGTGTCAATTTTTCCCCCTGAATAATATACAGAGCTATAATCAATATTACTTTGATATAAATTAATATAAATCAATAGGCAGAATGAGAGAAGAATAAGAGCAAGAGATTGAGAGTGTGAGGGAGAATCAGAGAAATAGAAAAATCCTGTAATATGCTCATTGTGTATAAACATAGCACTGAACACCAAAAATAAATAATTATCTGCATCACAATTAAAAATGACAAAGCCTTTGAAATGAATCATAATGATGTGGAACTTTGATTTCTTCAGATATGTTTTAGAAAATTATATTATCTTCAAAACTAAAACAAAAAATAAAAATAGTAAAGCTAAAAAATGTTAACATATAAACATATCTTAGAAATTTTGGTATTCAAGGTAAGAACTACTACATATCTTGAGCCTCCTCTTCCTATGATGAACTATCATCAGATAAACTATCATCAGATACCCATGTCCTCTAATTCTCTCTTATAAAATGAACAGAGATGGCATCATCTTGTCACTCTGGTCAGTTTTTATTAGGCTTTTTTTTTTTATTAGGCATTGTTTACATGCTTGCCCTAATGCTGATCTAATTATTTTGAACAGAGATAGGCTATTATATTTTGTTGCTATATTTTGATTCATTTAACCCTTTCTTTAGTAATAACAGATTGTTATTATTCATTATTGATATAAACAGTACATCAAAAGGAAAAACAGTACATTGGTGTGAATGTAGAATTATATGTGTATCATTTCTTAGGATAGTTCCTAAAAATATTAATTATTAGAATATAAAGAAGACATTTCAAATGTTGGTAGATATTGCAAATTTATAATAAGGAAAGTTAATACCAGTTTAAATTCCCAACAACCATTAAATAATAGTTCCCAATTATACATATAATTTTCCTTAACTGACATAAGCAATATCAAATTACTTTATGATTATATATATAATTGTATATTTAATATAAAGTTATTTTTGTAATTTACTAATTCTTCACATTTACTGGTCTTTTTGGTGAAACATTTAATAAAATTTTGATCCTTTTTTCATTGAATTGATTTTTTAAAATTTACAAGTATGTTTTACAATTTACAGATAAGGGATTTATGTCCATTATACATGTGTCAAGTTTCTAAGCTGGAGACCATATCTTTTCTGCATATAATAGTTTTCCTACTTAATCCAGTACTTAATCCAGAGTGGGCACTTAATAAGTGTGTTAACAGAGTGAATGGGTGCACAAAGCCATAGAGTTTAGGCTTAACTTGCAGCCTTTTGAACACTGATTCATTTGATAGTATCAATGTCCTTGTCCACCTGAGCCCAAAGAATATATCTTGTTCTGTCCTTAAATATACTTCTTGCTAAAACTGTAACCTTTTCCAGGTGTGTGCCTTTCAGATCATCTATGAACTTCTTACTGATGTGAGCACAACTTCTCTACAGTCTATTGACAGGAAAATATTGTCCAGGAAATATACAAAGCGATGAAATACAGGATTATTTGCGTGTGCTAACTTTGTTCTTTTCATAATGATTTGATCATTAAATAAGGTAGTCAGTGTTATTTATGTGGGACTTAGTTCATTGTCTGTGACATCCCTCCAATTAATTGTATGTTGCCTAACTCCAATGATATATCCAATTCATGAAGATGAAAGATTTTTCAAAAGTTGACTTAATGTGAACAAAATACAATAATCAACCTATACATGATAGTCACTCAAACCCCCCCCCCAAATCTATAAATATCAAATTAATCTTTCCAATGGAAGAGTTCAGTTTTTAAATGCAATCTTAGCATCTTCCTAACATTCCTAGGGACATTTTTATATTATCATATTTTGTCCAAAAACATTAAACCTCTTAATTCCATGCCATGTCTTCTATCTGATATCAAGAATTTAACATAACTATGCTATAATTTGTTACCATTAAACTGGGCACTGAATCTCCTTGTGCTAGTTCCCATTCCAGAAGATTCAAAGTATATGAGCAAAAGCATTTTAATTAAAGACTAAAAGATTCTGATTGATTTCTTCACATCACAAATACTACACTAAACTTGAAAAAGTTTAAGCAGGAACTCCTCAGTGGTTCAGGAAAGTAAAAATGGCAGGAACACCAGTGCACTTTTTTTTCCCTATTAAAACAAAAAACAGACAAAAACTTCTGTAGGTCAAAACTTTAGGAAAATCTCATTTATTTTAATTCACCCAAAAATTCTTACATACAGTACTTGCCTAGAATTGCATAGGCTAATAGATAAGGTAGATTTTCTGCTTGGGGATAACTGGGATCTAATTGAAGGAGGAAATTTATACACTTCAATAAAATATTACATAAAAGCATGAGATTATGGTGCTAGGCTCAATTCAACTCAACTTGAAAACCAAATTTTAACACAGTGTCTACAAATCATTCTAGACTATAGGACAAAGAAAACAAATCCTTGTATCCTGAAAGTTTACTAATAAGTTGCAGAATGTATACACAGCCAATTAATCCATGGGTAGTTTGTTAGTCTAATATGTCCCTTCTGCAGGGAGGGAATTAGATATTGTGACAACATGAGATTCTCCATGTAGGCTAAAGAGGACAAGCTTTGCAGACATATTTTTAAGCTCCATAAACCTCAATTTCTTTCACTGGAATGTTCTTTCCATTGATCATATCAGTGGAAAGCATGAAAATACCATGTTACTTCAAAAAGTGAGATGCTGGGATACTGCAGAAATCCCTGTGATGTCATTTTCTTAAAAGTAACAATTGTGATGAGCAGGAGGAAACAGGATATCTGGATACTATCTCTAATACTTTTAGATGAAGAACAGTAGTTGTTTAATCCACTTTTGTTTCTAGTCTCAGGAATTATTCCACCTGTCTGCCTACTATCTGACCTTAATTTTGGCACTAGATAGTGTTGTGACATGAAAAGGGAAAACCAGAGAAACAGGGACTCCAGAATTACAGCCTGATTTCTCAACAAGCACAAGAGTTATCCTTGTAAAGTGAGAAAACTGAAGAATAGTGACTTAACCAGAATCAGTGAATTGAATGGAAGTAGATATCAGGATCTTTAAGGAAACTACCTGACTTGGAAGAAATAAAAACTGAGTATATTTTTCAGCTAGTATATAAACTCTTTTTTTTTCTAAATCTAGCCCCACTTTAATTCATTTTGATGAAATAATTCAAGGCAAAGAATGTGAAAAATGTTTACTTGTTTTCTATTTGAACCCAAATATGATCTGATAATATTTTTTCAATAAACACCCAAATAAATTGAACAACTACTTGAGAAGTCTATTTAAGAAATCTACTTCCAGGAAAGAAAGCTACTAAAGGCAAATAAGAATTCTTGATAAACATCCCAACAGGTGAATTACCTGGCATTATTCAGATTCAGATTGGGCAGAAGTTGAATAGACAAGACATACAATGGGTTACACTTTAAATGATTCCAGATCTCAGGAAAGCAGAGGAAGCCATTGAGGAAGGAATAAGACAGAAAACTAGAACTGTAGGAGCTGTTGGGATCATCTAGTTGGGTATTGTCATATATCTTGAGAATCAGCCAAGATACCTGGTTGCTTCTTGACTCTGAATTCTGGCCTTAACACGTCTAAGTTGCCTTTATGATTCTGAAAAGACTATTTTAAAACTGATATTATGGTATAGACAAATAATAAGAAAATCGGCAGCCATAGCATATTTATAATTTAGGGGAAACCCATGTATTATGCCTACTGGCTCTGTTCTTTCCAAACCAAAAATGATGAGTGACAACAGAAAACTTCTCTGTGATTATGCTGGGGAGCAGAAAAGAGACTCATTTAGGAAAGTTGGCAGGGAGGAATCCAAATACTATCTCCAAGCTTCTGCTACTTTTCATATCTGTTCACCTTTCCATAGTCAGAAGCTAAACAAAAAGTGGGCTTGACCAGTTAGATCCTGGGGTCAGAATATAAATTGGCGTATCTTTTATCTTTAGTTACCATTCAAGGACCAAATGTAAAGTCTAAATTTATGTTGTTTGGAGATTGTGCAGTTTAATCCAGTTAGGCCATTCTAAACATGGCAAGGAAAGCACGGGGCAAAGGATAACATGAAAGTGGTAACACTGAAAAAATAATATTCAAAGCTCAGTAGGGAGAAAATAGATCTTGAATAACCAAGAATTCCAGTAAAGGACTTGTAGTCAACTGATAGAAAGTGGTCACAAATTTGCTTTGTTTATGGTACCATGTACCGGGTTGGTTTATAATTGCCTGGATTTATAAGAGTTGTGTAGGGTTATCCAAAGATTAGGTCAGGGAACACCTTCCTTCTTATGATTAAAACCCATGCCTTCCTTACTTCATCATGCCAAGAAAATATTTTGGCTGTCATTTTTAAGGAGGAAGTTGGGGAAATACCATCAATTACACACAAGATCCCAGGGAGTTGGGGGAAATACCATCAATTACACACAAGACCCAAGTTCCCTGAAAGAGTAAAGAAAGATCCTGCCAGTCTCTGCCAACCTCTTGACTCTCAGTGATTTATATTCAGTGATTTATATTTAGAAATATGAGTTGTCTCTGCATGTCTATCTGACTTCCTGCTGCCCCTGCAACACTGTACCCTGAGAAGCAGAGTTCTCATCACCCAGCATAGATATCTTTGGGATGTCAATTCAGTGAGGGAGGAAAAAAAAAGACACAGTCAGGAATTATATGAAAAAGGACATGTTATTCCTATTAAGAGAAGTATTTTACCTTGGAGTATATCTCCCAGTCAGTTGGGCCTCATCTGCTCCTCAGTCTGGATTCTCAGACCCCACCATGCAGGCAACTTCAGAGGAGCTCTGCCTCAAGGTCTCGGGGTCCTTTGTTTACTGTAGGCAGTGTGGGTCAAGCGCTGACCTATTTTGCTCCCCCAGAGATTATTTGGACAAGCTTGGTAGTAGAGCTATGATCCTTCTCACAGACCATGACTTTTTCATCCAAGCCTGAGATAGATAAGTCTTCTAAAAGAGAACAAACCTGGTTTTTGAAAAATACCATCTATCTCTCCTTTGTCCTGTTACCAGTCAAGTTAACGTTTTCCTCTCCTTTCTAGTAGAGGCATCTACTCTGGTTGTTCTTGTCTCTTTACTCCCCTGGCATCCTTAGCCCACTGCAATCCTGCTTCTTTTCCTGTGACCTCATAGAAAACTGCTCTCTGGAACTCTGACTCTTCATAGCATCAGATACTTCTCTGTAGTCTTTGACCCACTGAGTTTCTCCCCTCTTGAAACCTTCTTATTTTTCACTTTTCTTAACACTGCCCTGTCCTGGATTTCCTTCTGTGACCTCCATTGTTCTGTCTCTTTCCCATTGTCGGTGTTCCCCAGGTTTCCCAGTCAGTCTTTGACTGAGATTAAGTATATAGCACTGGCAACGCATCTGTGTTTTGACACCAAACCATTTAGTCTCAGCTAGACCACATCCTTCCTCCAATGTTTTTAATCTGTGTGGATCAGTTTGCTGTACTGCAAAAACAGCTATAGTACCTAACCTATGGGGTCTTTATAAGAATAGCATGAATATATGTAAAGTGGCCACATAATGAGCACCAATGCATGTGTTCTGTTTTGCTATTAGTCTTTCATCGTTTTAAGAGTCTTCAGTACTAGTTCTATTATGTTGAGTCTCATTTTTTTTTTTGAGATTGGGTCTCACTATTTTTGCCTGTGGAACTGCAGGCTCTTGTTGCCCAGGGTACCACAGACTCTATGTTGAGTCTCAAATTTATTTCAAAATGTGCCTAAGTCCAAGCATCTATTCCCACTGTCTCCATTCCCTAATATGCCAGAGGAGCTTGCAAATCAGCATGTCCAAAGTTCAACTCATTACTTATCTCCTAATACCAACTCTTTTTACTACACTTTGTATCGGTTTAATGATACCACCATCTTCAGGATTGTCATAATTAAATTATTGGAGTCCTTATCTATGACACTCTCTCTCACCGTCCACAGACAATTTTGAAGCACGAATCATGTTTCATTCCTATTTGTTAAAAGATTAGAAATAAAATAATATCAAGAACATAATGTCTTCATGAAATCTCCAATACCTAAAGGTGGGAGTTGTAACTGTGCACTATTTCTTCCTTTCTCCAAAACGTGTTCATAATTACCTCTGAATTGACATCTTTTTTTTTTTTCCCACTTAAATCTCTGGTCCAGAAAATAGGATCCATGATTTTGCCAACATGTCATACATTTTCACCTCTCTTAATTATTATTTTTATCTCCTTTTTCCCATTTGGCAAAAATCTTATCTAGGTTTGATCCAGAACAAATATGCTATTTTCCTCTTCAGCTTCCCCCCAAGTTTAACTTCCAATTCCCAAGGCAGCTATCTTGGGAATCACAGCACCAGTGTTTTAGTTGTCTCTTGGGAAAAGACTTTCACAAAGCAGCAGAATAAGGACAGCACCAAAGTTTACTAGGAAGCAATGGGCCAGATCACCAACATGGGCAGTGAGTAGTCTCAGAAAAGCTGGAGAGCTGCCCTGAGCAGTAAAGTGGAAGGGTTTTTAAGACTGCTTTCTACTCCGGGTGGGGAGGGTTTTTGTTTTTGTTTTGTTTGTTATCATATCTTATTTTTCTTTTCCTTTTTAGTATTTATTACATTTACTATATAATAATAGATATAATATAAATATTATTATTTTTTATATTTATTATATAATGAATTTATTATTTGAATTTGTTATTTGTTATTTTATTTTTACATTGGTATTTACCTGATGGTTCTCCCACCACCGTATCACCCATGAACCATTATCTCAGTCTTTTGTGCCCCTTCCAACCCTGATTTTCCCCACCTCCCCCTCTCATGCTCTATGCTTCAATTTTACTAAAAATTAGTTTTGAATTTTTCTTGTCTGTTTCATTGTTTTCATTGTTCCCTTTGTCTCTCATATAAGTGAGATAGTCCAGTATTTCTTTTTCTCTCACCTGATTCCTAATTAGAACTACCCAGTCCCTCCTTTGTTTCAATGGAGGGAGAGAGTGCTGTATGTAAAAGACTCTTAGGACTGCCAGATCTAGACCTTGTCTGGTTTTTGAAACAAAATAGCAGTCTCTGTTAGACTGTGGAAAACAGTTGCTCTGTATTCCTTCCCGGGAGCATGAATCCTTTTCTGTCCCTTACAGGAGTGCCCATTGCCTGTTTTGAATTGAGCCTGTTCTTTGTGCAACCCTGGATACTGAACTTGTAATAGTACAATGATATTTGTTTCTGCTTCTCTCTCTTAGCTGTGGATTCTAGATGACCTCTTATCTTTAGTATCTGACATAGCTCCTGGAACATATTAGCACTAAGTAAGTGTCTATTGATTTGATTTTTCTGAGAACCCTTCAGTTTGTCAACTTCCCTGTCAGAGAGCTGACCACTTCCTTTTCTACATAGGCATTTGCTTGGTTTCTTCTGGATTTCTGTGTGCTGTCAGTGGGTTTCCTCAGCCGGTTGGTATCCTTACCGCCATGGGCACTTATTTGTGAGCAGGTAAATGTGCCAGCATCCCATTTGAGTAAAACTAATAGGTTAATGAAAACCTTCCCTATAACATTCACTTAAAACTCATATTTACACAATCAATGTATTTTGGGATTATGGATATTGCACTGCTAGAATGGCACTGCTAGATGAGTGCTTGCATCCATTTAGAAGTGTTTTTGATCTCTTTTGGCTACTTTTGCGTATTTCAAGTATTTTTAGATGCAGAAATCTTCCTTTTATGAATTTTACATTATGTCATATGCATTTTGTCAAATGTGTCTGCCCTACATTTTGCAATTGGGGGTTTGGTGTTCTGCCCTACATTTTGCATTTGGGGGTTTATTTTAAGAGACTTTGTGCACTATGTAGAACTATGAGCAAATCAGCAGATACCCAGCTGGTCATTTTAGTAGAGAATTATAATTTGACACTAAGAATGAAAACAGTTCAGCATTTATTTCTCCCCCCTTTTTTGGCAATCTATATCATAAAGACACAGTTGATCAAAAAGTAGTCATGTTGTATGAGTCCATTTTAACCCAAATTACATCTATTTCATTTTAACCAGTTATCTCTATTAAAAACTCTATTTCCACCTCACTAATAATTAGGGAAATGCAAATTAAAACCACACTGAGATACCATCTTACACCAGTAAGAATGGCCCACATTAATAAAACAGACAACAAATGTTGGCACGAATGTGGAGAAAAAAAAAGGAACTCTCTTACACTGCTGGTGGGAGTGCAAACTGGTCCAGCCACTATGGAAGACTGTGTGGAGGACCCTCAAACAATTGAATGTGGACTTACCATTCGACCCAGCAATCCCACTACTAGGAATATACCCAGAGAACATGAAGACATTAATTCAAAAGGACACATGTACACGCATGTTCATTGCAGCCCTGTT